>JAPQRP010049744.1:0-12223 GCA_037367295.1 Apogon hyalosoma | reverse complement strand
GTACATTTATTTTTCAGATACTTCTTTTTAAATAAATCACAATCTCTTTTTTCCTCATAGTGGGTAATTTTTTTGCGCCGTTGCACCTCAGGGCCACTGCACAAAAGTCTTACTCCACCTTTATCTTTGTTTTTCAGGGTTGAAATGATCAAACATATTTATTTCTCAGTTTGTTTTCTTCAGATTCAGCAAGAAAATACAGGAAATATGCACACGGCCTTAAAAGACACACAAAAAAACTGAACTAAATGGTTGTAAAGGTCAAAGTCACTATTTAGTGTGACCTCTGACCCCATGACAAGAAGCAGCACAAACAATTAGAAACATCTGACATGATGTGAATGAAACCTGGTACGAAACATCAGAAAATTAACGCCATAAATCTCATATTGTCTGAACAGAAGGGTTAAAGACATATTAAGTGCAAAGGGAGGTCAAACTAAATATGACCGCTTTGGTTTATAGAAGCTGCTTTTATTTTGAAACTTTAGTTTTTCCTGCTGCTCGTACTTCACATATATCAGATTAGATCTAAATACAGAGACTGACACATGCAGAACTTCACTAAACCAACAAACACAACGTTGGACTAAGACTTCTGCACGGAACTGTATGGATACTACATATATTATAAAACATGCATTCTTTCATTCATCATCTGAACCTGCTTTATCCTCACTAGGGTCGCTGGAGCCTATCCCAGCTACTATTTTAAAAATATGTTAAATAAAATATATTAAAAAATATACTGATATAAAAACAATAACAACACTTAAGTCATGGAATTTGCATTGATACGCATCTGTAATGAACATTAACGCTTCACAATGAAAACACAAATGGAAATGCAATTCAATACATGGTGAAACTACTTTAGAATACTGGAGATATTTTTAAGGAAGAGAAGTATTTTTTTGGATAATAAAGTGATTTAAGGAGGAACTATAAACATGTTGTGAATCATCCTTATGCTTCCTTGGATATTCAGTACACGTTTCAACCCAATGCAGTAAAAAATAAGCGAGTAAAATGGGCCAGACATAAAAAATCCACAGTATTTATAGAACAGATTTGAGATTTTTTTTTTTTTTTTTTTTTACAGGTACTCAGAACTTAAGAGGTGTTTTCATATGAAAATGTATATGATGAACAAGCAAACCAAATGGAAAACAAGAATGTAGTTATGTAGTATGTCCAGTGGATCTTGTACATTTTAATTTAATTTATAACATAAAACCTATGAATTTATGAACAGGGAGCCAAACTGAAGTAAGAATAAGCTGCTAATCATAAGGAAAATTAACAACCATATGGACAGTAATAAGTGAATTCAAAATACAATGAAAATATTCTAGGCTACTTGAAATATTTTTTTTTTCAAAAATAGAAGTTTTTTGGGTAATAATTTGATTTAAGGAGGTCTAAACATGTTGTGAATCATCCTTATGCTTCTTATATTCAGTACACAGTTCAACCCAATGCAGTAAAAGTAAAGTGGGTCAGACATTAAAAAAAAAAAAAAAAAAAAATCACAGTATTTAGAGGACAGGTTTGGAATTTTATTTTATTTTTTTTTTACATGTTCTGAGAACTTAAGAGACATTTTAACAGGAAAATGTATATGATGAACAAGCAAAAAAAAGAAAAAAAAAGGAATTCCCTTTCTTTTGGAAAAAATGCCCCTGTAAAAACAAGTATTAAAACAATTAATACAAGATATTTTTGCTTTTATTAAGCATAAAATCTTCCAGTGGAACAAGTGAAAATTCTCTTGGTAAGATTTCTTGAAATAAGACATTATGTTTAAGCCAGAAGTAATCTTAAAATTAGCCTAAAAATTCATTCTTAGCTGTATTTTACTAACACTGTGAAGTTTTGTGTCTCATAATAAAGGTGTGATCTAGTAGTTTCCCTCTTTTTTTTTTTTTACCTCTCTTCTTTGTCATCCTCTTCACTTTAAGCATATTTTAACTCATTTTTAGTTCCAATTGTGACACTGTTCTAGATTTAAATCCAACGCCTACGAGATCAGAAATTGGCATTTTGAGACAAAACGTCTTGAAAGTTGTAGGCATAACATAAAACCTACGAATTTCGGGCTAAAAACATGAGAATTTATCAACAGGGAGCCAAACTGGAGTAAGAAGAAGCTGCTGGTCATTGACAGAATCACCAACCATATGGACGGTAATAAATAAACACAAACTAAGACTCCGAAGGCCCCCTTTAGTTCACCAGCTACCACTAAAGCATCCCTATCATCCTGACGTGACTGGAATTGGACTGGATTTGGACCAGACGCCGGCTACGCCTCCTCTGCTACCCATAATCCTCCACAGACGCTCTGGAGGTGTGAGGGCTCAGTAACATACGTGAAGAGATGCCTTCACATTCCCCTGATTCCCCCCAACTATGGAGTCCGTCTCCCGTAGCGACAAACTCTCACCTCCACATTCCGACTGCTGCCCCTGTTTGGACACCACCTGAGCTGAAGACACAGACTGTGGGGTTTTTGGGAGTGGGCGGTAGACATGTGTTAACTCAAGGGAGGAGGATTTCTTTAAAATCAGACGACACCTGTCATTATATATTTAAAGGGCTCATATTGATCTAAACCCACTTTTCTGAGTCTGTGGTTCATTTATTTGCGTATTTGGACCCTGATAGTTCACACAGTTTGAATTTGAACCCTCCAGCTGCTGCAAAGATATCTTTATAATCATTTGGGCAAAAAAACTCAAGTGGATTTCTACAACCTGTTTGAATTCCTTTTTAACTTTTTACGTTTTATAACTAGTTACATCACCACATTTGCATATATAAGGTCCAGACTTCAGACCAACATTTCTCCGAGTGCGACACAATTGTTTGTCAGCAGCAGCGGTTGATGTCAAAACTGAAAATATGTCCAAACTTCGACCAGATTACCTAAAATGTACAAACACAACTGGCTGAACGGGACAGAGCGGCACGGTCAACAACCTGGAGGGGGCGGGGCCTGAAGTGGCTGGTGTATTTACCCCTATAACACTGAATGTATTATATTTGATACATGAGTTTTGAAGCCCTCTACATGATCAGTGTGATTTTTTTTTTTCTTGAAAAACCTGATGTGTACAAATTAGATACACGCAATACACAGATAATCCACCAGGGGGAGGAATTCGTTCAGCAGAGGCCTTTCCAGTGACACTACAAGACTGACATTAATGAGGAAGGAGGAAGAACTGTGACCATTTAGAAAAGGAATTACCAATTTGTTAGACAGGTTTGTGTTATATTATGTTTTTGTTTGTTCCAAAATAATAATATTTGAGCATTGAGACCCAATGGATCAAATATGATACAAAACTTAAACTCATACATGAAAATTGATATTTGAAAAAAACATTTTTGGTCCTTCAGAGGGACCAATAAAGGCTCCAGTTTCAAAGAACTGGAATTTTCTGTCAATGTTTTAATAGTTCAGGCTTTACAGGGTTAAAGGGCCAGCGCTCCAAAGCACCTTTCTGGTGTCACTACTCAGAAATAGGGTTGAAGATGGAGCTGTGGAGTTGAATGAATGAATGAAGAATTCAGAGCCAAGCAGAGCATTTACAGTTTATGGAGAGCACAGGGGAAAAAAAAAAAGCAAAAAAAAAAAAAAAGCATAATATCACTCCTTTAATTTGCATTGGACATTTGCTTTTGTTGGTGGTTGTATGGCGCTTTTTCTATAACGAAAATAAAACCATTCATTCGTTCATTTAAGTGAAAAGGTCCAAACACACTCCAGACCTCCATCCGAGCGCCTCTCTAATCCTTGGGACACTCCTCTGTACTGCACACATTAATAGAGACGTATTTGACCACACATCAAACACGCTTCACCCACATGGACACACACAGTGGTGGACCAGACAGACCCACATATGGGGGTCTCTAATTCATCAGCCCGACCAACTGGAAACATACCTGATTAGAGGCTTTAGTGGGTATGTGTGAGGGTGGGCTTCAGCGCACCCCACACACAACCACTACAAGTGAAGCTGTGCGCGTTTATACATTTATTGTTGCAAACACAGGTGGTGAGGTGGGCAAACACACCAAAGTGCTCACACCTCCAGTCCAGATGTGCAGTCATTAGCGCTCTGTAATGGCCGAAGGGAACAGAGAAACGCCGCACTTAGGGAAGTCAAAGCTCAACCACTGGGTCTGGACGTAGACTCCCGCGCTGACAGGCAGACGTGAGGAAAGAACGGACGATATTAGTGTCGGAATCTGGTCTGAGAACGACTCAGCAGCGAAGAGCAGCTGGTGATTACGAGTCATAACACGGAGGGCGGCCGGGTCAAGACACTGAGGAGCCCAGGTCACATTAGTAGGGTTCCCATGAGCCAGACAGGTCAAAAAAGAAACGTTTTTTGGGGTTTTCTTTTCTCTTTCTCGTCCCACTGATGTAATCCAAGGTGGATATACAAATACGATGGCATATGTACATATAGGTTTCATCATAACTGTAATATGCATGTCTAAATATGGACAATGTAGGAGTATGGATGATAGGAATGTACATTTATACGAATGGAGGACGAATACATGAAAGGCTGCATTTTGCTTCTGTTTGTTTTTTTCCTCTTATTGTATGATGAAAGGTGAAAGCTACTCTCAAGGAAAAAATTGTTCTGTACTATTAATGACCTGTTTTTTGTTGAAAATTGGCAATAAAGTAAAAAAAAAGAAGAAAAAAAAAAAGGAAGAAAAAAGAAAAAAAACACAAGAAGACACTGACTTACACCAACATAGAAATCACATAATGTAGATCGGGGGTGTCAAACATAAGGCCCGTGGCCCAAAATTGGCCCTACGATGAATTTGGAAGTGCAAAAATTACACTTAACACTTAATCGGGCACGTGACTATATTTGGTCATTTCGGCATACATTACAGGACAGTGACAGTAACAGGATGGATGGATGGATGGATGGATGGATGGATGGATGGAACAGATGGACAGACAGTCTTTGGACCAAAGATACTGAGTCTTTAAGGACTTCATCTGGAGTTTTGGGAAAAGGAAGGAAGGAAGGATAGTGAGGAAGGAAGAGTAGACAATGCGACATAATCCATTTTCAACTTAAATTCAACATAAATATCTCAAACATTTTCTCTTGGTGTCCAGTACTTCAATAGTCCGCTAATTTGAATAGTTTTAGTACTTTATAGTGAGTGCATCCAAACTTTAAGAGGTGAAAATGAGAAAAACGAGTTCAGTTAAACCCAAAAGTACACCTGCCTCTACTGTAAGCCACTTTTATTTGCGCCTTTAATCACAGAACACCAGCATCTACTCAGTTTCATTTTCCCCTCAGTCTAATCCCAGTCCTGTTGGCCACATGGATGGATCCGCTTGGACAGACTTATAAAACCAACATTAACCAGTGCCTTTTAACCCATAAAGACCCAGTCTTACTTTTGTGTCAGTTCCCTAATGGATTTTTCTCTATATTTAACCTTTCTTAAGTGATTTATCACCATTTATTCTAATATTATCTTCTTAATTTTGTGTTTTTTCAGTGAAAATCAGATATTTTCTTTATTTAATTTACTAATCATATAGATATTCATAAAAAAGATCAGTTTAAAGTCAAGGTTTGTTATGTCAAAAACAGAGAAAACTGATGAAAAAGTGACTTTTTCAGCAAAGATATCAATAACTGGATGTAAATACAAGTGTCTCCATCCACTGTCATTGATCCAACTCCATGGGTTTTACTGGTGAATCCATGTTGTAGAAGATGACGGTGTTTCCACGGTAACTACGGAGCCTCTGAACATCCAAATGGGTCACATCTGATGACCACGAAAAGATGACAAACCAATTATTTACATGGATTGACAGGATTAATGGATCAACAGTTATTGGATGTTTGGGTCGTCATGGGTTAAACCCACCTTGAGCCCGTTGTGCCACACAAAGGCTTCCCACCACCAGGCCCACTCTCTACATTTCTCAGACTCCAAAAAAAAAAGAGCCAGTGCAGAAAAAAATCAGGGTACAATTGTGTGGCATACCAGCAGGCTGCAGAAACAATGACCAGGCCCGTCTGTTGCCCTTTAAGATCCATAAAGAAAAACCATTCAAGATACGTCGTAAGTAGAGGTCAGCCAGATTTTTAAAGGCCAAAGTCGTAATAACGGTTTGGAACAGGAAAGCGTGGATTAACCCATAACGACCCAAACAGCCGCCGGCAACCGAAACCATCTGCTGATCTAAAAGGTTTAAGAACTTCTGAGCCACTAAACCTACTGATACGTTGAAATAATTGGTGTAAAATACAGTTTGTCATCTTTTCGCGGTCATCAGATGTGACCCGTTTGGACGTTCAGAGGCTCCCTAGTTACCGTGGAAACACCGTCATCTTCTACAACACTGAGTCACCAGTAAAACCCATGGAGTTGGATCAACGACAGTGGACGGACACACTTGTTTTTACATCCAGTTATTGATATTTTGCCGAAAAAGTCACTTTTTCATCAGTTTTCTCTGTTTTTGACATAACGAACCTTGACTTTAAACTGATCTTTATATAAATATCTACATGATTAGTAAATTAAATATAGGAAGATAGATTATTTTCACTGGAAAAAACGTAAAATATGTAATATTATAATAAATGATGATAAATCACTTAAGAAAGGAGACATATAGAGAAAAAAATAATTTGATAAGCGCCACAAAGGTAGCTCTGGGTCTTTAAGGGTTAAATAGATAATATCAACCCCGTCACTGCCTCAAAACATGACACTTACGACATTAAACTGGAAACCTATTGAACTGAAGATCTAACACACATAAATAAATATGCAATTCAGAGTCTCTGTGTCAAGATACAAGCAAGATATACGGGAAATTCAGTATGTAAAGCATTAGAAACAAGACGTTCATGAAAAAAAAGACCAAAGTGGTGGGATTTAGTGTGACCTCCTTTTGCATTTGTCATGTCTTGAACTCCTCTTCAGACAAAATCAGATTTACTGCATTCATTTTCAGGCGTTTTACACCAGGTTTCATTCAACACATCAAACATTTTTCATTGTTTGGGCATTTTCTTTGTCACGGGAACAGAGGTCACACTAAATACTGACTTTAGCCTGTAGGAAACATTTAGCTCTGATTTTTTTTTTTTTTGTGTGTTGCATCTGATAAAAAGAGACAGGAAATTAAATGTATGTGCTCTTTTACAACCATGCAAGAACAACAAAGCTGAAGGTGGCCTAAGACTCATGCACAGTAATGCATTAACCTTTAAAGCAACATTTGTGGCAGTTCCCAGATGAATTTTCTGTCTAGTTTATCTTTCTTAAGTCATTTATTGTCATTTATTATAAAATGATCCTGTGGATTTTGCATTTTTCAGGGAAAATCAGGTATTTCTTATATTTAATGTACAGATCATGTAGATGTTCACAAATGCTCACATTAAGGACAGATAAACATATCTAGCTTGCTACTACAAAAGATGAGTTATTTTTATCAAAAAAAAGAAGAAGAAGAGGAAGAGACTTTTTTTTTTAGTTAACACATAACAAGCCAGTGCTACTTTTGTGACAGTTCCAAAATGAATTCTTCTCTCTATTTAGCCTTTCTTAAGTGATTTACCAGCATTTAGTCTAACGTTATCCTCTGTATTTTGCATTTTTCAGTGTTCAGAGTAAAATTGAGGGTTATTATATCAAAATTTAAAAAAAAAGAAGAAGAAGAACTGATTTTTAGACAACAGATCTAGAAAATCTGGCACTGACAGATTTTTTTTTCTTTTTTGCTTTAATTAAGCAAAAAAAAAAAAAATCTGCCAAGGGAACAAGTGAAAATTATCTTGTAAGATTTCCTAAATCAGATTTTCCAGATCTATTGTCTATAAATCAGTTCTTATATCTCACTGAAAAGTTCCTCTGCAGGTGATTCTGTCTGATTTTAAGTGTGATGAGACATTTGGACTAGAAATGAGACAAATGCACATCCAGTTTAGTAAAATATATCATGAACTGAACATAAAAACATCCACTCCATCCACTGTCATTGATCCGACTTTATGAGTTTTACTGTTGAATCAATGTTGTAGAAGATGATGGTGTTTCCATTTCCACAACAGAGCCTCTGAAATTCCAAATGGGTCATACCGACCTGATGACTATGAAAAAAGCTGTGAAAAGATACGTTTTACCTGAATTATTTCAACGTGTTGATAGGTTTATTGGTTCTACAGTTCTTAAACATTTTAGATCAGTAGATGTGCTTGGTTGCCAGTGGCCGTTTGGGTCTTTGAGGGTTAAAAAAAACAGAGATTAACGTAAAATGAATATATTCAGATTATTTGGAAATTTAACAGCATTATAATAAAGTAGCTGCACCAAGTGAGGGTATATGAAATGGAACTCAAGGTGTAAACTATCAACTTGTGGACTGAAGTAGCACAAGTAGCCTAATCTAAATTCACTCTTGAACGACTCTGTGCTTTTTGTCGTGTTTTTCTGCTGTAAACACTGCTGTTTCCCCACGTCATGATCATTAAAGTCACATCTTATCTTCTAAACCTGGATGTGACGTCTGTTCCCTTTAACCCTTAATCGGGCAAGTGTCTATTTTTGGTAATTTCCTCAAATTTTAAATAGGGCGCCAATCCCATGCCTCAATGAGGTCCAGAGGGAAGTTGTTCTTGTTTTTTATTGTTTTTTTTTTTTTTTTTTTATAACATTATACAGTGAGATTTTGTAGACATTTTGAAGCTGTAAATAGTGAACATGAGTGGATTTTCGTCAGTTTATGACCTTATGACAGTTGTTTTATTGCATGTTTTTACTTTTTTGCAAGTGCTGCTCAGATGTTTGAAGGCCAGAGGAGGTACATGACGATGCCTAATAACACACTAAGGTTGAAATTGTGAATTTCAGAGTATTTCAGTGAGCGAACTGTAAAGGGTTAACCCAGCTGTCAGACTCACCGCTCTTCCAGCGTTTCAGTGGTTTGTACTGAGCTCTGGCTTTGCTGCTTCCATCTGAGTTCTCCTCTGGAGGTAACGTCACAGGTTCAGCACTGACCCACACTCCGAGGACGGGCGTGGGGTTTTCCGTCCGAGCGCCGCCCCCCCACTCTGTTGTCCCCGGGGGTTCCGAAGGGCCCGGGGAGGTGTTGGATGGAGATGGAGATGGAGAGGTGGCGGAGGGACGAGGAGAAGCTCTGAGGCTGGGTTTGGGGTTCGCAAAGAGGAAACTCCACCACTGAGCTTGGACGGGAGAGGAGAGGAGCATCAGGAGGGCGAGAGAGAAACCAGGGGCTCCCATCCTCTTCAGGGTCTCACATGGACGGAAAAGCACAATAACGCAGGGAGGTCCTGGTTGGCCTGCAGACAGGTGGACGCTCCAGGTCCAGCAGGGAGGATGCGAACGTCAGTCTGTGGAGTCCAGGAGATCCAGACTGAAGGAGACGCTCTGACAGTCCTTCACCTCTTCTTCTTCTTCTCCTTCTTCTGTCGTTATATCGTCCCTTTCTCCGTCTGCCTCTGTTTCTGTTTGTAGCCTGACATCTCTCTCTCTCTCTCGCTCTCTCTCTCTCTGTGTAATTACTGACTCCCCCTCCTCCAGCTTCTACAACACATACTTGGTTTTCTCTCCCTTTTTTTCCCTTCAGACTGGGCAGATTAGAGAGTCCCAGTCCGTTCACTACTCCTCCCACCTCCTCCTCCTCCCACCTCCTCCTCCTCCTCCCATCCCTGTGTTTTTTCTGTATATTGCCTGACATCGGTAACGACGACAGACACGCAGGGTCACATTCACGAGGCTACAAGTGCGAAAACTTCCGTCTCGCTGTAGTGATCACTGGACGGAGAAACCAGGTTTCATTCTACAGAGACCACATCTCTGCTAGGAAGATATTTTACGACTGCACATAATAAATAAACCCAGAACAAGCTAGAATTCATGCACGGTGTTCAGGCTGCCAAAAGGTCAAATATCAAGGCAGGGAAAAGTTTATATATGGATACTGAGGAAAGCATTCCCCTCTTAATTTCCTATGGAATTATTTAAAAAAAATCAAAATACAGTGAGAATATGAGAGAAAAAATATAACAAAGGAAGAGTTTTAGCTGTTTGGCCTGCATAAAATAATGATTCTGACATTTATTAATTAACTGACAGGGCATTTTGTTTGTTTTCCACAGCCTACATTGTCTAAAATCATGGGGGAAATAAACGTTTGGAATAACACAAGTTAAGTTTCTGCAATTTTTTTTATGTTCGCCATATTGTCACCTTCCTAAAATAATTGCCTAAGTCTTTTTATTCATTTTTTTTTTCAGATTTTCAGGAAACACAAAAAACTTTACCAGAAATTGATCAACATTTTTGTTAAAAACATGACTTGCACTATTATTTTATGAAGGTGACGATGTGTTTCTGAGCTACACTGTGGAATGATTAAAAGCATTTTATAAGTTTAAATGACCTTCACTCATAAATAAATCACATAAATGCAAAGAATCAAATTGTGACACTGCCAAACAACATTTATATGCTTGTGTTTCAACACTCTCAATGCTTCTTTATTAATTAAATATCAAAAATTTTAACTAGAGTTTGACTTTAGGCCGTTCAATATTTTAATATTCAATACTTTAATATTAAAATCAAAGGGGAAAAAAGTTTTGCAATAACACGAGTTTAGTTTCTGCAATTGTCATATTGTCACCTTCCTAAAATAATTACCTAAGTCAAGTGATTTTTCAGTCAGTGATTATTTTTGGAAGGTGACGATATGTTTCTGAGGTACACTGTGGAATGATTAACAGCATTTTGGAAGTTTCAATGACCTTCACTCATTAATAAATCACATTAATGCAAAGAATCAATTCATAACACTGCCAAAACAGCTTAACTTATGTGCTACCTGCGTACGTTTTTGTGAAAGCCATTTGTAGATTAGTTCAGGTATTCATTTTGTTGTTTTTCTGTTTCCATCATCTAGATGTTCAGTTCGGCTCTGTTTTGTTCGATTAATTTCATTAATTTGGTACAACCAGCACTGTCCCGGCCTCCACCGCATTTTTCTGGCCTTGTGTTTTTGCTTTTTTTTTTTTTTTTAGCGGCTTGTGTTTGAGTTTATTAAAAGAACAAATAAAACTAATTTGTACGCTACGCTTGTTGGCTTATTCTTTTTTGGCTGTCAAGTTATTATCCAGCATTCTGTGACGTAACAGGTACCATTTATATGTTTGTGTTTCGACACTCTCTGTGCTTCTTTATTAATCAAATATCAAAAACTTTAACTAGAGTTTGATTTTAGGCGGTTCGATAGCTTAATATTTAATATACTTTCACATTAAAATGTCTTAATTCTGCTACTAAGACAAGAAAAAGAACAGTGTCAACATGATGCCTCTTCCGGTTTTTAATTCACTTGTCTAAAATTAAGATGAGGAACAGTAATGCGATGCTAATTGGAAGCTTTTATTAAGTGTGGATATTTTTTCTGCTCCCAGCTCTCACTGGGACAGAGGGAGAGAGGCCCCGGACTGACGATGACAAAGAGAAGCTTGTTCTGTGTTATTGTGCTTCTCTAAATGTTTGGTGAGGTCCAGGATAAGGGCCGCTGAAGATGGCTCACAGGACGGAGGTGTTTGTTTACAGCAGGTTGAGACTAATGACTTGAGGTCGTGGTCACTACAAATGTTTGTGGAACTTTGCTGAATTTCTACGCTTTTCCTTACGCAAGAAGACCCGAACCAAACGAAGTCAAACAACGCCGAACACCACCTATAGTCAGCCGTGGCTTCGGTGTCTTCACAGTCACAAAGCTCAGTTCACATTTGCTGCTCCGATCTGTTTGTTTAGTTGGATGAACCGGTGCTGAACTGACCCACATGTGCAAAAGTACAACAAAGACGTCACAGGCAACACAACGTCGTGTTGAAATACACACGGAGGATGACGTCAGTGTTTACGGTGTAATTTATACGCGGACGTGCAGTGGGAAGATCGAAAATTTAAAAAAAGATGATGAAGATGAGCAGAAAGAGAGCGCACAGGTGTAGTTTTTAAGATAAGACAAGACAAGATAAGATAAAATAAGATCAAATAAGACAATAGACGAGAAAAGACAAGACAACAATATAAGATAAGATAAGATAAGATAAGATAAGATAAGATAAGATAAGATAAGATAAGATAAGATAAGATAAGATAA
>JAPQRP010049743.1:0-12225 GCA_037367295.1 Apogon hyalosoma | reverse complement strand
CTTCATGCCAAACAGGTTCCTGTCATTTCACTTTAAAAAGAGCTAGGTCTTCAAACATGGGTTCATTTGAATCCTAGAAAGTGTGGCTACACTTTTGGAAGAGATCATTCGACTCCCATTTATCATTTGGCCGGAAGGCTGAGTTATTCACGAAACTTTTTGTTAAATTTTCTACTCCTCTCTCCACTCTGAGTGCTATTACCATGGTAACGTTCTACTAACAAAACTGAGATTTCTGGTCAAACTAGGGGGATCTGAAGACTCACCTATTGAAATCTGTGAATTCCATCCTCATGAGAACCACATTCCTGCAAAGAGGACAAAAATGTCTGCGTTTTACAGTTGTAATAGTAGTAGTACTAGTAGTCGTAGTAGTAGTAGTACTGGTAGGAGTCGAAGTAGTGGTAGTAGTAGTGGTGGTAGTAGTAGTAGTAGTAGTGGTTGTAGTAGTAGTAGTAGTAGTGGTGGTGGTGGTCGTAGTAGTAGTAGTGGGGGTCGTAGTACTGGTCGTCATAGTAGTAGTGGTCATAGTAGTAGTGCTCATAGTATTAGTAGTAGTAGTGGAAGTAGTAGTAGTAGTAATAGTAGTAGCAGTAGTGGTAGTAGTAGTAGTGGAAGTAGTAGTAGTAGTAGTAGTGGTAGTAGTAGTGGTGGTCGTAGTAGTAGTGGTCATAATAATAGTAGTCGTAGTAGTAGTAGTAGTGGGAGTACTAGTAGTAGTCGTGGTGGTGTGGTGGTAACAGTGGTAGTAGTAGCAGTAGAAGTAGTAGTAGTTGTAGCAGTACACAAGTACGTACAGCGTTGCTATAGTCTCTACTGGTTGCTATGGGAGGAGAATCATGGCAGATGCATGTCATGGCAGACTGATTAGTATTTGATTGGACACACCTGGGGCACATAGGACACATTCCCTGTAACCGTGGCAACAACGGTGCAACTGCCACAGACAGACAACCTCTGACAGACATTGACTTTGGAGGCTGAAATCACTAAAACCAGCCTATGAACAAATGCTTTTTATGGGAAAACCATAAATGACAGGTGAAAACTAAGACTACCATGAGCGTAAGAAAGACTTGTGGAATACAGAGATGTAATTTTTTTTGTCCATACTGTGAGAAATTACCAACTTATGGCAGTGTTAAAACAGTCAACTCAGCAGGAATAAGTAGATCCATTTGGTCCAAATTTGTATTGGTTTGAATAGGAGCCGAGGAGGGAGTTGGCCCTAAACTACTGCCTGCTATTTCACTTTAAAAAGAGTTAGGTCTTCAAACATGGGTTCATTTGAGTCCCAGGAACTGTGGCTACATTTTTGGAAAAGATCATTTGCCTGCTATGTATCATTTGGCTGGGAGGGCGAGTTTTCCAGAAGATTTTCAGATGATTGTTTGCTCGTCTCCGACTCTGTTTAGGAAAGAATTCCAGGAATACTCACTGATCTGTGGTGAAATTCATGCTCTTCTGGGGGTTTTTTGAAGACTTGCCTATCGAAAACCCTAAACCCCATTGTTATGCCTTAGTCTAGGGGTACTAAAGGCACAACATAAAATGTCTCCCACTCAAATCCCACTCCCAAAGAAGACCGCGACAAAGAGTTGTTAAATCAAAATAAGCAGCAGGGTGAGCACTACCAAAACAACAAACACAATTAACTCAAAACACTCTAAACTTCCCTTACAAAATAAAGAAACCAAAATACACAGGTCTAACCTGGACACCTAACTCAAAACAGGAGAAAATGTGATGAAAGTAAATTGGGCTGCTCACCCTTACCTGGTGCTGCTGTGTTTTATTTACAATTTTTACAATATTTACATAAACCACATAATCTCTGAATCTCACAACACACAAAATAGCAGTATTGGTTGGGAGCAGGGTGAGGTCGGGGGGCACACTGAAGGGCCAACCCGCCTTAAGAAGGCTGCCTCCATTTCTCTCCACCAATTAGCAGGCAGTGCACTTCCCGGAATGGCCAATCCGCAGGACGCACGTTCCTCCAACCCGCAACAGCCACCTGCACTTAAACACATGCACTTCCGCATTTGTACACTCGCACTCCAACACATACACACTTACGCAATAGAACATAGAACATGTGCAACCTCAGGGTCGTAACACCTCCCCACCCAAAATAAATCAAACATACACCGAGATGTTTGATTTACCACGACCATGACAGAGCATCCACCATAACATTCTCCATCCCCTTCTTATAACGGATCTCAATATTGAAATCCTGAATTAACAGACCAACATGAGGCGCTGGTTGCTGTTTCGCATTTGAGCCAGAAACACGAGCGGATTATGGTCTGAGTATGCGATGATAGGGGAAGAGCTAGAACCGAGGTACACTTCAAAATGCTGCAAAGCTAGTAACAGTGCCAAAGCTTCCCTCTCAGTGGTGCTATAGTACAACTGGTGTTTATTAAACTTCTTTGAGAAGTAGCACACCGGGTGTTCTACACCCCGTGCATCATCTTGGAGTAGCACTGCACCCGCGCCATGTGCACTAGCATCCACCTTGAGTTTAAATGGTGAGCTAAAGTCGGGCGCAGCCAGCACAGGCGCACTACAGAGGAGCGTTTTAGCAGCTTCAAAAGCAGATTGATAATTATCATCCCAATGAAATGGTTTGATAGGGCTACTCAGGCTAGTCAAAGGAGATACCACATTGGCAAAATTTCTGCAAAAACCACGGTAATAACCAGCCATGCCTAGAAACCAGCAGAGCTCACGACATGTTTTGGGAATGGGAAAATCCAAAATTGCTTGCACTTTTGCAGCCACAGGAAGGACTTGGCCCTGTCCCACCTGTTTACCTAGATAGGTTATCACCGCCTTACCAAATTCACACTTAGCCAAATTTAATGTAAGGGAAGCGCATTGTAACCTATTAAAAATTTCACGGAGAGTTCCGAGATGCTCTGACCAAGACATAGAATACGCCACTATGTCATCCAGATAAACCTCACAGTTTTTCACACCTGCCAGGACCGTATTCATCAGACGCTGAAATGTAGCCAGGGCATTCCTGAGGCCAAAGGGCATGATGGTGTACTGTAAGAAGCGATCCGGCGAAAGAGCAAAACAAACAAGATAAACAGAGCAAATTTAACGACATCAAGCTACGGGTGACCCAGGATTTACTAGAAGAGTATCTGAAAGACAAAGAAGAAATGTGAGACCTGTTGGACAAAGAACCAGGGTGAACTGACTCAGCTGGGCAACTCACTGAAGGCACTGAAAGGTGGAACACAAACAACGAAAGCAGAAGTGGACAAGTGTATGGGAAAGAAGAAAACTATAGACGATGAACTGGCAGCAGCACAGAGTGAACTCAGTGATGTCAAAGCTGAAGCTGAAAAGGCCAACAGTGACTGGGAAGCAGAAAAGGCATCTCTAAAACACACACTAGAGGAAGAAAGTGCAGTGTGCAAGTTCTTAAAACCAGGATCAAAAGTAGATAAAACGCAGTGCAAAGATGCCTCTAAAGTAGAGGAGGCAAAAGCAGAGGCCCTGAAACCAGAGGAGGCAAAAGCGGAGGCCCCGAAACCAGAGGAGCCCAAGCCTGAGGCCCCTAAGAACAGATAGGCATTATAGTACAACATGTATTTTTCCAATCTATGACCGATTGACTGTTTCAGAGCATAGTTTAACACTTTCCACCCAGAATCCAGTGCAGTGCCTTAAAGAAACAACTACACTAACTTCCAAGGATGACATGCATATACAACAGTGACAGTTATTTACCTGCAAAGCAAATGTAAACTGTAAGTCTTGTTGTAAAATGGTTTGTATTAAAAAAAAAAAAAAAAAAAGAAGTGATCCGGCGTAACAAACGCGCTGATCTGTGATGCTCTCGGTGTGAGTGGCACCTGCCAGTAGTCTTTTAGTAGGTCTAGTTTGGTGACATAGCGAGCAGAGCCTACACGATCTACACAATCTTCCATGCGAGGAAGCAGGAAAGAGTCTGGTTTCATTATGGCATTTACTTTCCTGTAGTCATTACAAAACCAACTAGTATTGTTGGGTTTTGGAACGAGGAGAGACGGCGAACTCCACGAACTAGCACTGGGGACGGCAAAGCCATTTTCAAGAAGATAAGTGACTTCTTTTTCCATGATCTCCCGTTTATTCAGAGGCACACAGTACGCGCTACTTTTTATCGGTTTATGTCCACCCACATCGATATCATGACTTAACACGTGAGTTTGAGATGGTATGTCCTTAAATAGCGCTGGATGGCTTTTAATTAATGTCACGATGTCTTTACGCGCCGAATCAGTGAGGTGAGCCAAGTGGGTGTCGAGAGTTGTCAAAATCGCAGAATTTCCTAATCGCGCACAGGGAACAGGAGCATGTTGCTCCCTCAGCCCGTCATCTTGCAGATTGTATGAGGTCTGAGGGGCAGACACTGAGACAACCGGGGCAACCATACTGTGACCTGGAGAGACGCCAGGCGCCGCGTTATGCGTTTCATACCATTTAAGCATGTTGATGTGGCACACTCTATTCTTCTTTTTACGATCAGGAGTCCTTTTTACATAATCTGTTTCACTGAGTTTCTTTTCAATCACATAAGGACCGCAGAATTTTGCTTGCAAAGCAGAACCCAAAACAGGGAGCAATGCCAACACCTGCTCACCTGGCTGAAACATCCGCACAACAGACTTTTGGTCAAAGTGTCATTTCATTTTTCCCTGCGCTGTAGAGAGAGAGTTTCGAGCCATTGCACAAGCAGAGTGCAATTTTTCATGAAATGAACTGACATAATCTATAATGTTTTGTGTGGGAGTTGGCTTGTCTGCCAGCCATCTTTCCCACAACAACCGCAGAGGACCACACACAGTGTGTCCAAAAACAAGGCCAGCTGGACTGAAACCGAGGGATTCCTGTGTTGTTTCCCTAATAGCATAGAGCAGGAGTGGCAACCCTTCATCCCACTCCCGTTTTTCCTCAGAACAAAATTTACAAAGCATACTTTTCAGCGTCTGGTGAAACCTTTATAGCGTGCCCTGACTCTGGATGGTATGCGCTGGATTTATGATGTTTTATAGACAGCTCCACCATTACCTGGGTGAATACTTTGGACATGAAATTTGTTCCCTGATCAGACTGGATGCACTTCGGTAAACCAAACGCGGAAAAAAATTTCAGCAACGCTTTCACTACAGCTTTAGCCTTTAACGTGCGTAACAGCACCGCTTCTGGATAACGTGTCGTGGCGCACATGATGGTGAGGATATATTGGTTACCAGACTTCGTTTTTGGCAAAGGCCCAACGCAATCCACAATGACGTGTTCGACTGGTTCCCCAACCACCGGGATAGGTTTCAGTGGAGCGACAGGGATAACCTGGTTCAGTTTACCGGTGATTTGGCAGGTATGGCAGGAGCGACAAAAGTTAACAACATCAATTTTGAGTCCTGGCCAGAAGAAATACCACAGGATCCAGTTGTAAGTCTTCCTTATTCCTAAATGACCTGATAGACAGTGGTCATGGGCCAGACTAAGAACTTGGAGATGGAAAGGGCATGGTACCACTATTTGGCAAACTGAGTCACCCTTAGACATGGAATCAGGGTACCGGTGGCGAACTAGAACTCCATCCACAAGTCGGTAAGAAACATTTTTTATGTTATTTCTTTGTGCTGTTCCCAGGGACATACAATCACTTAAAGTCGGATCACATTGCTGGGCAGTAACTAACTGAGGTTTGTCTATGGCCAATGTCAAATTTTGGTCATCAGGTAAGAGCTCAACATAGGCAGGCCTACTTTACTTTTAAGGCTTGAGCTTGGTGGATCATCATCATCATTGCTCAAAAAGGAGTCACTGAGATCCACCAATGGTCCAAATTTACGTGCTTGCGCATGCGTTACAGCACACACTGGAAAAATAGGGGGCACATCACCCTTTGTGTGAACCGCATTACTCATCTCAACGTCAGGAATTTCCACAACCTCTGGTGATGGAAAAACCTTTCCACCAGCCAAATCATTCCCCAAAATAAGATCAGCACCGGCTACTGGTAATTCATCACAAATTCCTACACACATCTCACCTGTGATAAAGGAGGACGCGAGACTGACCAGATGTAAAGGCACTCGAAGAACACTCATCTTAATTCCCCAGACTAAAAGATCTGTGCCTGCATAAGTCTTATCAGTGAGTGGCAAAACACCACCACGCAAAAAGGAGTGTTTAGCTCCCGTGTCTCTGAGGATCTGAATTGGGATCTGCTTGCCATCTCCACCCGCCAGACACACGAAACCCGAAGAAATAAAAGGCTCAAAATCCTCATCAATTGTGTCCGTTTGTAGTGAACGGTGTGGCGCGGATTGAATAAGAGCAACAACAGAGGGATTTTTATTGGGACTCAACGAATTTAGTCTGGTTTTTCTTTTTTAGGACAGGGCATACACCAATGAGATGTCCTACTTCGTGACAATAAAAACACTCCCGTTTCTCCTTTGGAGTGGGGGTGTTACCGCGAGAAGGTTTTTGTAACAAATATTTTTCTGTGGGGCTTGCGCAATCGTGGCCAAATGAAGAGAAAAACACATTTTAATGCGTCAACACAAATTCGTCAGAACGCACCGCGGCTGCAGCAAGAGTAGTGATTTTCTGTTCATTTAAATAGACAACAATGCATTCCGGTAAACAATTTTTAAATTCCTCCAGCAGAATAAGTTCTTGCAAGTGATCAAGTGTTTTAACCTTACTCGACTGACACCACTTGTCAAATAAGATGTTTTTTTCACGGGTGAACTCGACGTATGTTTGGTTAGCTGACTTCTCACAGAGCCTGAATTTTTGCCTATAGGCTTCTGGAACCAATTCATAGGTACAGAGCACAGTGGCCTTAATGTCATAATTTAAACTCTCTTCTATAGAGAGACTAGCACAGACTTCTTGTGCTTTACTCACTAATTTACACTGCAGCAACAGTGACCACACATCTTTTGGCCACCTCAATGTTGCCGCAATCCGTTCAAATGCACGAAAATAAGAATCCACTTCAGATTCACGAAAAGGAGGAACAAGGGTAATATGCCTACTCACGTCAAAGCTGTCAGGTAACGAAGGGGTTGCTGGGGGGGTACTACCCAGTGACAGCGGAGAGGAGGGTTGTCCTTTTTCCAGCTCCAAGGCTCAGACTCGCAGGCACATGGCCTGCACCTCCAGCTCCCTGTTCTGCAGATCAGTCTCCTTTAGGCGGAGAGTCATTGTGAGATCCTCGGCCACTGGGCCCGGCGGAACAGGCGGATCAGGCTGGGGTGAAGGGTCTTTGGCCACTACAGGCACCTTATTCTCATCTCCACCCACCCCAGTAGTCCCGACTGTAGAAGCAAACATACCCTTTTCCCTAAGCGCTTGTAACAACAATGCTTTTAGTTCAGCTTTTTTGGCGTTAAGCGGCACACCCACATCAAAGAAACTGGCCACTAACAAAAGATCCGCTTTCTTACATCTATCCAATTTACTTTCAGTTGGATGTGTTACAAACTCATCCAGTTCAAAATCTGCCATGAGTGCACCATGAGGTTTGCCAACCAAACACACAAAAAACAGACACAACTAACCAGGCTATAAAACCTGCGGAAAAACGATGGAGCAAAATTCAATAATTCCGTCAAAAACATCAAATAGACGACAAACAGACAAGCCCCCAATTAATGTTATGCCTTAGTCTAGGGGTACTAAAGGCACAACATAAAATGTCTCCCACTCGAATCCCACTTCCAAAGAAGACCACGACAAAGAGTTGTTAAATCAAAATAAGCAGCAGGGTGAGCACTACCAAAACAACAAAAACAGTTAACCCAAAACACTCTAAACTTCCCTTACAAAATAAAGAAACCAAAATACACAGGTCTAACCTGGACACCTAACTCAAAACAGGAGAAAATGTGATGAAAGTAAATTGGGCTGCTCACCCTTACCTGGTGTTGCTGTGTTTTATTTACAATTTTTATAATATTTACATGAACCACAAAATCTCTGAATCTCACAACACACAAAATAGCGGCGTTGGTTGGGAGCAGGGCAAGGTTGGGGGGCACACTGAAGGGCCAACCCGCCTTAAGAAGGCTGCCTCCATTTCTCTCCACCAATTAGTAGGCAGTGCACTTCCCAGAATGGCCAATCCGCAGGACGTACGTTTTTCCAACCTGCAACAGCCACCTGCACTTAAACACATGCACTTCCGCACTTGTGAACTCACACACACATTCCAACACATACACACTTACGCAATAGAACATAGAGCATGTACGACCTAAGGGTCGTAACACCCATCCTCATACCAAAGACATTCCTGTAGAGATGACAAAAAATGCCTGCGTTTTAAAGTTCAAATTAAGTCGGTAGGTCAATGTATGGTGAAGCAAGAGCAGTGCCAAAAAAGGTGAATTTTTTGTTACTCCCATTAAGAATGAATGGAGTTTTTTATTGCAATTTTGTGCGAAAACTGCAAGTGATATCATTACCACGATAATGACCAATAATGTTTGAGCCAAGCTGAACATTTCTGCGTCAACGGAATGATTTTATGACAAATTGTTTGGAAATGGTAGCCACTTGAAAATGGCCGAATTCATTTCAGACGGAGATTTTTGACTGGTTTTTTGCATTTTTTACGAAATCCGTGCATTGGAATGTAATTTTAAAAAATAGCACATCTTTTGAGACCAAGCCACACATTTTTTGGTGTATTTCCAACAGTGTGGGCTGCAATTCTGTTGAAAGTTTTTTGTATAATAAGTCATAACTAGACTTTCCTACATTTCCTGAAGGAGATGTAACCTGTGTGCTTACCTCTCGCCGGATCAGTGGAATCGCGGTGAGGTGCAACGTAAAAGCAAGAAGTAGCTCCCGTTCACTTCATATGTTGAATCTGTGCGTCAGTGTTTGTGGACTGACGTCACCACAGACTTTCTGTAGACCAAGCACATAGGGAACTAGAAATTTTCCACATATGGAAATCGTGAGAGGGGCTCAGGGGTCGGGGGGTGGCATGTCCAAGGCCATTTTTGAATATAGGTGCAACTTGTCATTGGGTTATGTCAGAGTCCAGGCTGGAGCCACATGTACCTGGACAATGACACAGTGAAATGGTGGAGAAACACAGCAGACATGACAGGAGACTGGATTCATTTCATTTGGTCATGTTGGTCCTGATTCGCTGATGCTGATCACCTGACACCTGAACTTCATCTGTCCTTGTTATATACTCTTTTTTCAGTTTATAACTGAAGAGCTTTGTCTGTGTGTATATGAAAACTTAGTTTAAATAAGTTTTTTCTATCATGCATGTCAGACCAGTAAAAACAGTAATAGTAGTAGTACTAGTAGTAGTAGTAGTAGTAATAGTAACAGTAGTGGTAGTAGTAGTAGTAGTAGTAGTAGTAGTGGTGGTAGTAGTAGTGGTAATAGTAGTAGCAGTAATGGTAGTAGTAGTGGTGGTAGTAGTAGTAGTAGTAATAGTAGTAGCAGTAGTGGTAGCAGTAGTAGTAGTGGAAGCCATAGTAGTAGTAGTAGTAGTATTAGTAGTAGTAGTCATAGTAGTAGTAGTAGTAGTTGTAGTAGTAGTAGCAGTAGTAGTAATAGTAGTAGCAGTAGTGGTAGTAGTAGTAGTAGCAGAAGTAGTAGTAGTAGTAGTAGTAGTAGTAGTAGTAGTAGTGGTGATGGTAGTAGTAGTACTGGTAGTAGTAGTAGTAGTGGTGGTGGTGGTAGTAGTAGTAGTGGTGGTGGTAGTAGTAGTGGTGGTGGTAGTAGTAGTAGTAGTAGTAATAGTAGTGGTGGTAGTAGTGGTGGGAGTAGTAGTAGTAGTGGTAGTAGTCGTAGTAGCTGGTTGCTATGGGAGGAGAATCCTGGCAGATGCATGTCATGTCAGACTGATAAGGATTTGATTGGACACACCTGGGACACACAGGCCACATGCCCTGTTGCCGTGGCAACTGCCCTGCACCTGCCACCGACAGACATTGACTTTGGAGGCTGAAACCACTAAAACCAGCCTCCGAACAAATGCTTTTTATGGGAAAACTGTAAATAACAGGTGAAAACTAAGACTACCGTGAGCGTCAGAAAGACTTGGGGAAAACAGAGATGTAATTTTTTTGTCCGTACTGTGAGAAATGACCGACTTATGAAAGTGTAAAAAATGTCAACGCAGCAAGAGTCAGCAGATCCGTTAGGGCCAAATTTGTATTGGTTTGAATAGGAGCTGAGGAGGGAGTTGTCCCTAAACTACTGCCTGCCATTTCACTTTAAAAAGAGTTAGGTCTTCAAACATGGGTTCATTTGGATCCTAGGAACTGTAGCTATATTTTTGGAAAAGATTTTTTGCCTGCTATGTATCATTTGGCTGGGAGGATGAGTTATTCAGAAAATTTTCAGGTAAATTTTCGCTGCTCTTCCACTCTAGCGATGACATCACCAACTGTATAAAAAAAAGATTTTGTCTCAACCCGGGGGGTTTTGAAGACTTGCCTATCGAAATCCGTAAACCCCATCCTCATACCAAAGACATTTATGTAGAGATGACAAAAATGCCTGCATTTTAAAGTTCAAATGAAGTCTGTAGGTGAAAATATGGTGAAGCAGGAGCAGTGCCAAAAAAGGCAACTTTTTTGTTACTCCCATTAAGGATGAATGAGGTTTTTTATCGCAATTTTATGCAACAACCATTATCACGATAATCACCGATAATGTTTGAGCCAAGCTGAACATTTCTGCGTCGATGGAATAATTTTATGACGAATCATTTGGAAATGGTAGCCACTTGAAAATGGCCCAATTCATTTCGGATGGAGATTTTTGAGTGATTTTTCACATTTTTTACGAAATCCGTGCATCGGAATGTCTATAAAAATAATAGCACATCTTTCGAGAGCAAACCACACATTTTTTCAATAACATGTTGTGATGTATTTCCAACAGTGTAGGCCGCAGTTTTTTTCAAAGTTTTTTGAACAATAATAATTAAAGCTGCAAGCAGCATTGGTCAGGACCTCGCGCTCTGGCCGGGTTCTTCCTCCCATGCCACCACAAGTTACCCATCATGCCTCCCTCCACCTGTTATTGGTTTTTTTGGCAGTTTTAGGTATATGTTTTGGTATTTTTACCCAGGCTTTCATTTTGAAAACACTTACTATGTGTGTACATGTGTGTCTGTGAGTGAGTGAGAGAGAGAGAGAGAGAGAGAGAGAGAGAGAGAGAGAGAGAGAGGGAGAGAGAAAATGTCTTTTAATCAGTTATAAAACTCACAATTTAGCAATTTTAATAAAGCTTTTATTTTGAAAAAACTGACTCTGTGTGTTTGTGTTTGTCTGTGTGTGTGTGTGTGTGTGTGTGTATTTGTGTGAATGTGTGTAAGTGAGTGACTTTGAGAGAGAGAGAATTAGATTTAATCAGGTATTAATACTCATAATTTGGACTGTTTAATAAAGCTTTTATTTTGAATATCCCAGTTCTCTGTGTGGGTGTGGGGGTGTGTGTGAGTGACTGAGTTAGTTTGAGAGAGAATCAGTTTTAATCAGTTATTAATAGTCATATTTTGCATTTTTAAGAAAGCTATTATTTTGAAAAACCCACTTGTATGTGTGTGCATGTCTTTTGTGTGTAAGTGATTGAGTTTGAGAGAGAGAATCAGTTTTAATCAGTTATTAATACTCATAATTTAGCATTTCAAAGTAAGCTTTTACTTGTAAAAGCCCTATGCTGTGTGCCTGTGTGTCTGTGGGTGTGTGGGTGTGTTTGTGTTTGTGAGTGAATGAGTTTGAGAGAGAGAGAGAGAATTATTTTCAATGATTTATTAATGCTCATAATTCAGTATTTTAAATAAAGCTTTTATTTTGAAAATCCTACTCTTTGTGTGTGTCTCTGTGTGTTTGTGTGTGAGAAAAGAGAATATGTTTTAATCCCTTATCAATACTCATAATTTTGCATTTTTAATAAAGCTTTTATTTTGAAAATCCTACTCTGTGTATGTTTGTGTGTGTGTGTGTTTGTGTATGTGAGAGACAAAGAGACAGATAGAGAGAGAGAAAGAGAGAGAGTGAGTGAGAATTAATTTTAATCAGTTATTAATTCTAATAATTTTCATTTTTAATTAAGCTTTTACTCGTACTCGTACTCATCTTCATCCGCTTATCCGGGTCCAGGTCGCGGGGGCAGCAGCCTCAGCAGTGAAGCCCAGACTTCCCTCTCCCCAGC
>JAPQRP010049742.1:0-12227 GCA_037367295.1 Apogon hyalosoma | reverse complement strand
TTCAGAGCCAAGCAGAGCATTTACAGTTTATGGAGACCACAGGGAAAGGTTGGAAAATGAAGAATTCCATTTAAAAAGGACAAATATAACTCCTTTTTTAAGCAGGAAGTGCTTCAGTGAAATGAAAAAAAAACAGACATTATTTAGCCAAATAAAATCCCATTGAGATCAAAATCTTTTACGAGGATGTTCTGGCCAAGAAGTCAATTAGCACACAGCGTACCATAATGAAAACAAGTTAAGAGGTCAGTGATAACAATAAAAAAAGTATTAAGTTGTACTTCTTTTGCTTATGTTGTTCAATATAATGAAGTAAAACCCAATAAGCAGCTGATCTGAATGTTCTAGTTGAAACAGTGTCTCATCTGAAGTAACTTAAGTTCTTCGATTACTGATAAAATCTAAGCATGTTTCCTAATATTGTGTGTGAGGTGCACCCAAAAAAAATATGGACTTGGATCACTAAATTATTGTCATAATTAGTGGTTTCTGCTATAATAGGAGCTGATGGAGCAATCGCTGCAGCTCCAGTGGTAAATGGTGTGTTGTTCATTGGGTCGTCATGTTGTTTCCTGTCCTCTGTGACCTCCTCGGTTTGTCCACGTGTCCCTTGTCCCACATTCCCCTGGGAGGGTTTGGAGTGGCTGACACATTCCTGTCCAGTGTTTTGGAAAGGGGGGGGGTTATCAACATTGAGCAGTGATGTGTTCTTCAATGCCTGATAATTATTTATAGAGTAGAGCAGCAGATACCCTGATAATGAATGAACTTCTACAACGACTCTGAAACAGACCTGCTCTACATTTGGTCTGCGGTGCATTTATTATGAATAAAATAAATATAATAATATCCACTGATGGAAGTAAAGTGACAAAACAGGTGATTTGTGGTTTTACTGTGGCCGTTTCCAGTCTAAAAACAGAGCTAAGATAACACCGTTATAATGTAAACTATCAGCTGATATGGCATGTGAAGATAAGACACTGTTGTGTTTTAGCAACTGTTAAAATAAGCAACCATGAGTTTTAGTTTGAAGATGAAAACATTGTGATACCACTGGGGTGCTGCTAGCATTTCTGGGCCCCATGAAAGGTAAATGTTGTTGACCCTTCATAAAAGTCAGTATTTTGTCAATCTGGGGGGGGTCCATGACTAACGTAACTTAGGCTGGCATGAAACGAAAGTCAAACTTTACATGCTTTCAACGTCTGAGTATGTGTCTGTACTATGACCTTTTTAAATAACACTTCAGTGGCAAATTGCAGCTGCTGGCATCATCGTCCTGTTTCTGAGAAGGCAAATTTGCAGGTGTCTACATCTACATGCTTTTTTTAACCTGCTGATTATGTCAAAATGGCATTTAATCAACCTCCCACTAATGATCAGTCTACTGCCACACATCTATCTATGTCTGTGAAAACCTACGCATCTCCTTATAAACTATGTGGACACAAGTTTTGGGATGCCTGTGAGATGTCCTCTTCATCCTGATTTTAGATAAAAACATCAATATTTCCTTAAAGTTTAATGGTAGATTTTCCTTCCTCAGTGAGATGTGATGAAAGTAGATGGTTAGTTGTGGTAGAAAATTATTATTTACAGTCAGAGCATGAAAAATATTTTAGAAATTTAGTGGTAGAACATTTAAAATCATAGTCATGGATTTAAAAAAAAAAAAAAAAACAACCCCAAAAGCAATGTTGACAGAAATTAAGTCAAAACCATCTCTGAGGCATTTTGGAAACAAAGATAAGACCCAAACTAACCAATAAAATTATATTTATCCTAATATAAAACTATAACATTAGTCATTACTGTTTTGTATCCCAGACCCGTTAGAAAAACACCTGAATTCAGCATGTCCACATACTTTTGTCCATATAGTGTAGGATTAAATGAAGTGATAACATTAAATCTAAAAGGTCAACAGTACATGATCATAACTACATCTGTCTTAGGAAGAAAAATCTCCCATTTAACTATAAGGAAATATTGATGTTTCTAAACTATATGGACAAAAGTATTGGGACACATCATGTCTACAGCTGTAAGATGTCCTGTTCATGAGGATTTGAGATAAAAACATTAATATTTCCTTAAAGTTTTAGAAATTTAGAGGAAAAACATGTAAAATCAGTCATAAATTTAAAAAAAAGTGAGAATTAATCCTATTTATCCCAATATATAACTATATTCTGACATTAGTCATTATTGTTTTTATCCCAGACCCCGGTTAGAAAAGAAACGCCTGAATTCAACGTGTCCATATAGTGGTGTGTGTGTGTGTGTGTGTGTATATAATTTGCGTGTCCTGGATTCTTCATGGACGTAAACCAGACTATGACCTTTTAATCTAAAAGGCTGCTTTGTAATTACACAGAAATACTCTTCTGTTCATCTTCAGCTCCACTTCTCTTTCCTCATGTTTTGCACTCAAGTGTTTTTATACATAGCTCTTTTTTTATTGCACAGAAGTATTATTTTTAAATTTGTATATATTGTTTATTATATAGACCAGTGGTTCTCAAACTTTTCACAGTGGAGTACCCCCTGGAAAAAAAAAATATATATATATTTTATTATTTTTTTTTTTTAATCCAAGTACCCCCAACTCTTGCTTCAGCATTTTTGATTGAAAAAATTTGTCAATTTGCTCCTGTGCCAAAGGTGTCAGCTTATATTTTCAAAACTGTAAACAAACAACATATATTTAACTAATATCTAAAAAATAAATAAATGAATAAGATTTTTAAAGTAAATGTGCAAAATATAAACTGAAAAGTGCCCTCTTTTGTTGATTAGAAATAAATAAATCAGTCATTAATTAATAAATGAACATTTCATCAACAAAAAATGACTTGGCTACTCGAATAAACTCATTTTGAATCATATAAATGTTCTTCAAATGTTTCCAAAGCTTAAACAAGATGATTGACAATAAAACTACTATATTAATGTATTTGTTGTTTTATAATTCAGCATTAATTCTCATTATTTGTTTTGTATTTGGTACGATGACTTATTTGATGTATTTTTCCCAAAAGTACCCCTGGGGGTATGCGTACCCCACTTTGGGAACCCCTGATGTAGACTATTACATAATTTTCATTGCTCTAAATCTGGAACCTCAGGTGCTAGATTTTGTGCCATCTCATGTGTAAATGTGTGCTGGTACGACAGTAAAGCTCCTTGAATTCTTCCCTCAGTGTGTTTCTGCTCTAAACTAGTCTTTGTGTGTCTGTGCAGGACATCAACGCCCACGCCTGCGTGACAGGAAAGCCCATCAGCCAGGGGGGAATCCACGGCCGTATCTCCGCCACCGGTCGCGGAGTTTTCCACGGCATCGAGAACTTCATCAACGAGGCGTCCTACATGAGCATGCTGGGTCTGACCCCGGGATTCCAGGACAAGACCTTCATTATCCAGGTACGAACACGGTCGCATTCCAGGTTTTACTGCGACCAGTGATTGAAAACTCTGCGCGCACATACACACACATACACTGCAGATATTCAGAGTCTCAGGATTCAAGTTTTCAATCAGAGCCACGCCATCTGTTTGACTCTGGCCCTGATCTCCTCATCCCAGTCAGACTACACTTACCACAGGCCTGTTCCACTGTGTTCACAATGACTCAGTAAAAGAACAAACATCTGAGAACCATTATCCTTTTCCACACAGACGAGCAGCCGCTGTTTAGAAGACAGACTTTGACATTTGAAGGAGTAAGACTGTGTAGGAGTCAAGTCTGAGCTTTTTGTTTTAATG
Source organism: Apogon hyalosoma (assembly GCA_037367295.1). Taxonomy (NCBI): domain Eukaryota; kingdom Metazoa; phylum Chordata; class Actinopteri; order Kurtiformes; family Apogonidae; genus Apogon; species Apogon hyalosoma. Next base: position 8,459 of record JAPQRP010049742.1, on the reverse strand, counting down.
CAGCCATGTGCTGTAATTTTACTGTCAAACGTTAAAAATGACCAACATTCTCATTAGTGTCTAGAATAAAGTGCTGTAAAGGTCTGTCTAGAGATTTATTTACAGCATTGGACCACTAGAGGGAGTAGTGAGTGACTCTGCCAGTCTAACATGGTGAGGAAAACTAACAGTAAAAAAAACAACTTTCTTTACCAACTTTTAGCTAAAACGATCAATAATGTTGGGATAAAAGTGGTTAAAAAAACAACAAATGAGTCAAAGAAAAGAAGTGATTAAAAATAGAAGCGGTTTCATTTTCTAAATGTAAAGAATGGAGTTTGGTTAAATGTTCTACACAGATGAATTTGATTCTGAGGCTTGTGAAGGTTTAAAGTTATTATGGGATGTTCTTATCTTTGCTAAGTTTCCATTTGTTGAGCCACAGTTCAGGTCTAAACTGTGACAGTTCTGACCTACTTTGTCAGATTCAAACAGATCTTTAGTTCAGCTCCTGATGACACAAACCGAACAGAAAACAGTATACGACATAAAATTTTAATAAAGTAAACTGTTTTTATCTTGACTTTACACAGGCAGAAAGAGCTCTAATGTAATTTATGTATAATGTTGTGATGAAAATGGTTGTAAACAAAGACAAAATGGACTGAAACGGAGCAATGACAGGAAATAATAAATACACAGAAACTATAGTATTTATGGACTGAACACAGCTATGAAAAAAAACTTCCTCTATCCTACAGTTTCACCTCCACTGGTCAAATCACAGGTCTGTCTAGAACTAGATTTTCCCATAATTCCCAAAGTATTTTCTGCTGTTTTGTGTCATCAGATGTCATCAGTGTTTTTCTGTTGTCTATATTTGAACCTCTTCTTACTCATGGTGACTCGCATCATTCAACAGCTTCTTCCTGTTCTTCATACATGTTTGTTGTGTGAAGTGTTGAACCGTTCCGCAGTTAATCCTCCAGTGAACGCACAATAAGGGATTACGCGACACTGGGATTAGATTTTTTTTTTTTAGAGATTGAGTTCAGATCTCAAGTGTCATTGAAGGATCAAAACCCCAGATTTTTTAAATCTTCTACAGCTCAAGATATTTAACAAAAATGTGCAGTTATCGCCTTGTAGTTCATTCAAATCCTGTTGGTGATGAAACACAATCTGGTTAATTTTACCTATAAATGTTTTTCACTCAACAATATGCACATATCATGAAGATTTAATTTATATTAGATTATTAATATCATTATTTCAATGAAACAGCAATTGTGTAATAGTGTTTACATATACACTATTATTCCAACAAGTGTCATATAAGCATAATTTTTCTCTAAAATAAGCTTTTTTTCCCCCCAAGATTTCTGGAATATGCTGATGTTATTCCAGTTGTGTGAGGATTATTTGGATGTCTTTAGTGTGTAATGCATCTCACCTGCAGGTTTAAACAAGATTCTCTCTGATAGAAATGAAGAAGGGGGAAAAAAAAAATCAGAACAAGAAATACATTTACTGTTATAAAAAAAAGATTATGTATTTAATCCATGAAACCAATGAGAATGAATGGCAGGAAATTCAAAAAGGACAAAAGTAATATTACTGTAGTAGCAGAAGCAAATAAATGATAATATATTATCATTATTTTCATGATCACCAGGCAAAACCTTCTTTTTCAGTGGTTCTGACAAACAAAACATGAGCCACTAATATATTGAATATACTCTGTTTATGAACAAATATGAAGACAGTGTTTCCCAGATGGTGTTTTAAGGAACTAAGAAGGACAGCTGAGTTTACACAGAGGAAAACTTTGGAAAAACTGTGTTCAATTGGCTGCATGTGAAGTGGAATATTAATAAACATGAAGTTTCTTTAGTCACGTAAACAGTTGATTAGTGTTTTCTGTCAGAATAAGGTCAGAGCCGTTAATATTATGTCCAGGTTTTAGGTTTTACCCTCCAGACGGCGGTGGTCCAGTCTGTGTCCTGCCTCGTCTTTCACACCCATATTTACACAGAATATGTTAATCGGACACATGGCAGCCGTCAACGCCTCAGAACATGATCCTGCATGTGATGAGGCTGTTGTAGTTCCACTAATGTCCACATGGTGGCACCAGAGGCTCAAGTTTCATGGAGATGAACTTGAGTTTATGCAGCTCGATGAGGTTTCTACTACTTTTTTTATATAAGGCACAAAAGCAGCTTCCAACCCATTCTGAGTGACCTTTTGACACATGATGGTTGAAGGCGGTTCTTGGTGCCGTTCAGTGACTTTTGAATTTTTTTTTTTTCCTTTCTAGTTTCTTTTTTTGTGCACATATGAGGACAAAAATTATTTAGTTTGTGCCTCTTGTATTGATATTATATATTGATATTTTTTTTCCAAAATGAATAAATGAGTAGTGTCTGTTTGTGTTTGGGGGGGGGGTCATTGCTGGTAATTATAGTCTTGGTTTTAGTCAAATATAGTCAAATTTTCTGTTTGTTTTTTTTTTGTTTTTTTTTTTTAGTAAAATAAGTAGCATGGCATGTAGAGGGTTAAAATCCAGAAAACCAATGAACGTTTGGTAGTTTTTAGAAGAGCTGAAGAGTGTGTTATACTCTTTTCATAAGATATACTTTATTGAAATTCAAGTGTACAGAAGCACAAGAAAATATGCTTTAAATACAGTAGAAAGATTAAAAAAATAGATATATAAACAAATTTGTTAAAGTGACTAGAGTGACATGTAGAAAAATATTGATTTATGATGTATTTACAGCCGAAGGTGCAAAAAGTGTCAGTAGTATATAACAGACCTGTAAGAGTAACTGACATTAGATTAAAAAAAAAAGTTGAAAAATTACACAGATGGTCTGGGGGTCATTAAGGGTTAATGGATGATGATGCAGAAAACACTGAAGACATCAGCTCGTTACCATCTCCACGATGGTCATTTCTGGTATATATATATATATATATATATTTTTTTTTTTTTTCCCTTTAGGGCTTTGGTAACGTGGGTCTTCACTCCATGAGGTACCTGCACAGGTTTGGAGCCAAATGTGTTGGCATCGGTGAGATCGACGGGGCCATTTACAACCCAGAGGGCATCGACCCCAAACAGCTGGAGGACTACAAACTGGTACCAACCCTCTGACATTCACTCTGCTCTAACACCGTTTTTTTTTCTATTTTTCTCCTACATCTTAAGGAAAAATCTAGAATTCCATTTTAGTTACTTTGAAATGTATAGTTACAGTGAGTGAAATGTTTAGTGACTTTGAAAATAATTAATTTTTTAACGTCCATCTATAAGCTAGTACTTGAGCTATATGGTGTTTCTGAACGCCAGCAACCGTTCAGTGTAAATTCCCCCTTTATCAGACCAAAAAACTGACCTTTTAATGGTGGTTTTTCTTTTCTTGTAAAGTAATATTCCTCTTACAGCACCACCACATCTGCATAATCCTGCAGATACGATCACAAATTAGATCAACTTTCCCATGAAATTCAGTTGGTCCAAAGCTGGAGGTGATGTAAAATTTGACAGGAGCCACTTCTTAAAACCTTTTAAACCCACGGCCATTTGTTTCCAATAGGAGTCATTTCAATGTAACATAGAACAAATGATTAGCCGACAGCAGAAGCTCCATTCATATAAAAGTTATGATCAGAAAACAACAAAGATAAGACAAAATACATAATCATTGCTTCATAATTTGACCTTCTGATTTGCTAATTCGCTTCTGGAATTTCCCCTTGTGGGACAAATAAAGGCGTATCCTATCTTTATCGTATCTTATTTTTGTTCTTCTTTGTCTCGTTCTATGAGTTTTATCAGTAGAGAAATAATACTTGTACTGTTGGATCTGCTTAGCGTTAACTTAGCGCTGTAAATTTAGTCTGATTGGTCTGTTTTATTCAATTATTCATAATGTACACGAGTCTCAGACTATTAGTGCTATAAGTGCTTTTTTGCATTTTGTTCTGTTTCCCGCAAATTGGTTTTATTGAGTTTTCAGCTAATTTTCTTCTGGTTACGTGGATGCATTGAATATGTATATTGCTAAAAGCATTGTGTAGAGTTACCATAGATAGTACTGGCAGCAATTAGGCTAAGAGGCTACATCTCTATGAAGGAAAAACGATATTTATCCCCAGACATTAAATATGATCTGTAAAACTGAGTTCAATGTGACAGACTCTCCCAGATTTCAAAGGACACCATGAAGGAACCCTGCGGTACTCCTTCACAGTTCGTCTGTTGTTTCTTCATGTACTCAAACCTTTCTCTCCACAGCAAAATGGCACCATCGTGGGCTTCCCGGGGGCTCGGCCATATGAAGGGAACATTCTGGAAGCAGACTGCCACATCCTGATCCCCGCCGCCGGCGAGAAGCAGCTCACACGCCACAACGCCCCCAATATCAAGGCCAAGGTCGGTACCGTCGCCGCCGCCACCATCGCTAATTAACCCAGAGCTTTGGAACATCTGTCAAAAACCACGTAATGGTCGTTAAGCATTTTTATTTGCGTCTGCAGATCATCGCTGAAGGTGCTAACGGACCCACGACTCCAGACGCCGACAAGGTCTTCCTGGAGAACAACGTCATGGTTATTCCTGTAAGTGAAAAAGATGATAAACGGTATCACTCGCATGTAAAAGACGCGTATAACCGGCTAAAACAGGGATCCCGCAATCTGAATTTAATACTTTAAAATGTATTCGATTTGATAGGTCAGGTCTTCAGTTACGTTGCCATAAACTTGTTTTCTGTATTTGTGTTTAAATGTGTCTCAGTCCCACCCGTTCCAACACAATTTATATTGCAGACCCCAGTTAGAAATGACTTGGAACGGTGGGAATATAGGCATAGGACTAAAATACATTTTCCTAAATTATAGGAGTCACAAATTTTTTCCCGTATGCAAGGTTTCTGCAGGTCATTAAAAAGCATTAAATAGATGTAGTGAAAATTAAGGCCTTAAATGGCATTAAAAAGCATTAAATTTGATGTCCAGAGGCATTAACAAATTAAATAACTTGGAGAAAAAAAGCATTGTTGTTCATGATTTATTTTGATTATATGAACATTTAATAACTTTGATTGGAAGTATGATGTGGTGATTGACATGTGGAACCCTTTAATTGGCTATTGTTTATGGCTGATACATGATACATGCTTGGAATGTAACGTGCTGTGGCCAAAGAGTGGAAGGAATATTAGGGTAAAAAATGAGAAAATGCAAGTTTGAGCAGAAGTGATTGGAGGAACTATTCAGAGTCTGGTGAAAGTTTGTGGACGATAAAAGTGTGTCTGCAGTTGGCCATGGGCATTAAATGTGTTTAAAGTGGCTTTAAAAAGGACATTAAATTACATTTGCTGATACCTGCAGAAACCCTGGTATGACTGTGAAATAGGTGTTAGATTCTGTTCTAAATAGTCTTGAAAAGGTCTTAGAGGCTTAAATTTAACTTGTAGGAACCCTGGTAAAAACTACAAACTCCCTCCATGACCATTTTTCCTTTTTTTGCTCAACTTTCTTTTCTTTTTTCTTTCATATTTTTGCCCCATTTTGACCATTTCTTTTAACTTTATCAAACTCCCCCCAAAGGGTTAAACCTAGTGTCTTCCTATTTGGTCAGTTACTGAAGGGTTTTGTGATTTAAAAGTTGTTTAAATGCTTCAAAACGGGCCCAAGTTATGCTCAAAAAGTCCAAAAATAAAAAACATTTTAAAGACGGCAGACGAAACGGTTTGTCCTTCACCATTAGAACCGTAAAAAAACACAATTTGAAGCTGTACTCTATTAAATACAACAGGGAAAATTAATAAATTCTATAAAACTTGGTTATTACTGCTATATAATACTTGTCTTGGAGGAAAATATCCAATTTGTCTTATAATGAAACATTTAAGTGAGTCCTTCAGATTGAATAGAATAAATCCACTTGATAAACAGTCGTGTCCATAAATGTGGTAGTTTTTGCTTTAAACACAAACAGTGGATCTGAAATGGAACGATCCAGACTCCTGAAGTGGGCGTGGTCCAGACTGATGAGTGTGTGTGTGTGTGTGTGTGTGTGTTTTCAGGACATGTACCTGAACGCCGGCGGTGTGACGGTGTCGTACTTCGAGTGGCTGAAGAACCTCAACCACGTCAGCTACGGACGACTGACCTTCAAATACGAGCGGGACTCCAACTACCACCTGCTCAGTGAGTCCACGCTCGCCACGGTCACATGACGCAAATCTGAAGCAGTGCAGCTCTGCTCCAAACTACCACAAGCTCAGTCATTTTCTGGATATTAACCCTTTAAATGCCAGTTAGAGTACGTGATGCCACTTTTTTTATTAAAAAACACAAAATGAACAAACGACCCTTTGACTTACATTGAAAACCCATTTTTTTTATCTGTTAGTTACTCTTTCTGGTCTATTATGCACTATTGACATATTTTGCACCTTTTGCTGTAAAAGCATCATATGAGGGTTTTTTTTTTTTTTTACATAAAAGTGAGTGAAATACTCTTCAGCTCTGCTCAAAACTACTAAACATTCAATAATGTTATGAATATTAACTCTTTAAATGCCAGTTGGAGTACGTGATGCCACTTCTTTTATTAAAAAACACAATATGAACAAATTTCCCGTTGACTTACATTGAAAATACATTTTTTAATCTAATGTCAGTTCCTCTTCCAGGTCTGTTACACACTACTAAGATTTTTTGCACCTTCTGCTGTAAATCATCATATATTAGTATTTTTCTGCATAAAAAGTAGTAAAAAATGCTCTTCAGCTCTGCTCCAAACTACCAAAAGCTCAATAATTTTTTTGATATATGCCAGTTGGACTACGTGATGCCACTTTTTTTATTAAAAAGCACAAAATATGACTAAATCTCCCATTGACTTACATTGAAAACACATTTTTTTAATCTAATGTTAGTTACTCTTTCTGGTCTATTATGCACTATTGACATATTTTGCACCTTTTGCTGTAAAAGCATCATATGAGTTGTTTTTTTGTTTTTTTTTATACATAAAAGTGAGTGAAAAATACTCTTCAGCTCTGCTCAAAACTACCAAACATTCAATAATGTTATGAATATTAACCCTTTAAATGCCAGTCGGAGTACGTGATGCCACTTCTTTTATTAAAAAACACAAAATATGAACAAACGACCCTTTGACTTACATTGAAAACACATTTTTTAATCTAATGTCAGTTCCTCTTCCAGGTCTGTTACATGCTACTAACATTTTTTGCACCTTCTGCTGTAGAATCATCTTATATTAGTATTTTTTCTGCATAAAACGGAGTAAAAAACGCTCTTCAGCTCTGCTCCAAACTACCAAAAGCTCAATAATTTTTCTGGATTTTAACCCTTTAAATGCTGTGATTTAAAATACGTGATGCTGTGTGTGTTTTTAAAAAAACAACAAAATATGACACATTTTCCATATCGTCACTGTCAGCCAGAAAGCTCGTAAGTCCAGTTTTGGTCTTTTTTTGTTTTTGTCCATAAAACGATTCTATTGGTCAGCCTTCACGTTGACCAGATGGTTTTAGAAATATTTAACCAATAAAAAGTGTTAAACGGAGTCTCACTACATCTATTAAGTCCATTAATTTATTTAGAATTATACAGTTTTTCCAGTTTCCTGAAAAATAACTGTTTTGGACACAGGAGGTTTTATATTCATTAGGTTTAGGGTCATTGTTTTGCATCAGTCTTGGACGTGTCAAAGATTATCAATGATCCTGATGTTGTTGCAGTAATATATATATATATATATATTCTTTTTTTTATTATTCAATTGCTACTTTTTGTCATCATTAAGACTCTAATCTCCAGCAATGCCCCCCCAAATAATAATGAAAAGGAAAAACAATGACATGTTTTAAAACTGGCATTTAAAGGGTTAAAATCCTGAAAACTATTGAACATTTGGTAGTTTTAATGTATGCAGGAAAATAATACTGATTATGTGATTTTAGAGCAGTTTCTCTGTGTATGTTTTTATCTCAGGGTCCTCAGAGGATAAACACGAGTTAAATTTGGTGTTTATTCAACTTTTCCCAGTGCAAAATCTGTTTTAATGTCTTGTTTTTGTTTTTTTTCTAGTGTCTGTGCAGGAAAGTTTGGAGAGGAAGTTCGGTAAACAGGGAGGACCCATCCCCATCGTACCCACCGCCGACTTCCAGGCCAGAGTCGCTGTGAGTATTTTCATCGACATGGAGATGTTTAGACCCATGAACCAACAGGAAACGGATGTTCCTGTGTTCCGTACAATGAACATCATAAAAAAATCAGCCAACGTTCTGATTCAGGGTTCCCACCGGGTTTTAAAAAGTCTTGAATTTATAAATGGGTTCTTCTGTGAAACTGGTTCTAAAAACAGGACATGGGGCTAAAATCCAACCCAGATGTAGACGAATGTTATGAAGCAGGTTTGGAAGCACTTTGGG
>JAPQRP010049741.1:0-12230 GCA_037367295.1 Apogon hyalosoma | reverse complement strand
TACAGTTTATGTAGAGCACAGGGAAATGTTTGAAAATGAAGAATTCCATTTAAAAAAGCAAAATATCACTCCTTTAAGTTTAACTCTGAGCGTCTTTACCGGACAGAAATCTGTGTTTTTCTGTTTCAGACATAATGGATGGAAACAACACTGAAGCAGCACAGATATTCATATAAGCAGCTGGCTGTTGAAAAAAAAAAATCATAAAGATGTTACAAGGTCTGCCGGCAGAAGCAGTCTTGTTCCTGAAAGAGGGATTATCAGGTGGAAACATGCATATACACACACCTACACAAACACATCTGTTCATTTGTTTGATTACTAAACGCAATAACATGATTGAGTCGGTGCACAAAGGCCTAAAGCTCCATGACAGTGTGAATGTTCCTGGTGCAGCTACCTGAGTGTGCAGAAGACCTACATAAGGATGATTTATGGTCAGTCACAGGTACCATATTTACCAGAGGAGCAAGTGAACACACACGTGAACTCACATACATTTGCTGGTTTTGCAAAGCTAACTTCCCTTGGGACAGTAAATGTCATAATATCTGGTGCATGGAGGCCAAAAATGGGTTAGCTCATGCTGACTGTAACTGCAAGGAATCGAATCAGGGACAATTTTTGGTTCAAATTACATATGAACGCTCCAGGTCACTGATTTTTACGACCTGGAATGAGTCTGTCCCCGCATGTGGCTTAGGAAAGTCCTCAAACTCCTACCAAGGTTATTATCATTAACGAAAACTAACAAAATGACGAAAACTAGAAATGAAAAAACATTTTCATTAACTGAAATAAATAAAAACTATAATTAAAAGAAAAAACAATAACTAACTGAAACTGTATTGTGTGCTTACAAAACTAACAAAACGTATAAAAGTTATGGATAAAATTCCCTTTGTTTTCATCTTTGTCAGTGTCTGATTGATATGAAATCGATTTATTTCGCTCGAGTAATTTTAGCTAGTGGCACCACATGGCACTTCACAGTAAGGTTATAATAGTTTTGGATTTTTCATTATAGTTTAGTTTTATTTAGTTTTGACTTTTTTTTCTCTACTTCAGTTAGTTTTAATTAGTTTTTAGAGCAGGGTTGCTAGTATTTATTCCTTTTTGTTTTTTCTAAATGCTTACTTTAAATTTTTATTAATTTATCTTCCTTGCCGTTGTATTCACATAAATCCCATACAGGACTCTACTGTTTTCTCCCAACTTTAGTCTCCATGTTTCAAGGTAGAGTGGGGACGAGAAAACGACTCTAAACGACAAGTGACGAGAAGTGACGGGCCGTGAAGTGCCGTACGGTGCCACCAGCTAAAATTGCTTGAGTGAAATAAATCGATTTCATATCAATCCAACATTGACAAAGACAAAAATGAAGGGAATTTTATCCATAATTTTTATCTATTTTAGTTAGTTTTGTAAGCGCACAATACAGTTTCAGTTATGTTTTTTCTTTTAATTATAGTTTGTATTTATTTCAGTTAACAAAAATGTTTTTTCAATTCTAGTTTTTGTCATTTCGTTAGTTTTCGTTAATGACAATAACCTTGCTTCCTGGTCCATCACTTGTCGTTTAGAGTCGTCTTCTCGCCCCCACTCTACCTGGAAACATGGAGACTAAAGTTGGGAGAAAGCAGCAGAGACCTGTATGGGATTTATATGAATATGACTGCGAGGAAGATAAAAGATATAAAAAAAAAACTAAAACTAAAACCAAGCATTAAGAAAAAATAAATAAAACTGATAGAAAGTAGTAAACCTGCTCTAAAAACTAATTAAAATGAACTGAATTAGAGAAAAAAAAGTCAAACTAAATAAAACTAAACTATAATGAAAAATCCTCAACTATTATAACTTTGACTCCGACAAAAAAAAAAAAATCCACCCACAGTCATTCACATCACTCCACTCTACAGGTTTTTGTTAGAGATTGTAAACTGATGGGTACAAATTTGAGATAATCTGGGGCGGCTCACCAGTCGGGCAGCACTTTGACTCTTACAGCTTGTGATTGTGAGAACATGGGAATCTGATACTCCTGTGTACTCCAGCCACATGCAAGAGGAATACTAAAACAAGCTCAAACCTCGGTTAGTACATCGTAAGTGCTGTCTAAGAGCATCACACTCTGCAGAGCTGAAACAGAAATTTTTTATTCATCACAGTCGCAGCAGACATAAAAGCAATATAATTAGAACCAAAGCCGACTGTCAACACTGGGGATGTTTCTGCATGGGTTGTATATCCAACTCGACCTCAGAGCTAAAGTTAATGAAGTCAGCCTGTGCAGACGGCGAACAATCATGAAGTATCTCAATGGATGCATCTTTTAAGGGTACTTGTCGTGAATTTTCATTGCTAGCTATTTCAAAAGGTCACCTATAATACTGGCGGTTCCATAAAGTTACTTGCGTCATGGGCCGTTTTCAAGTATGTGTGTGTGTACTGGGTCACTGCGCCGTCAGTCAGTCATGGTCAGCGACACGTTTCCTCCTCCACAGGCTGTTCCAACCCCGGTAGTGACGCAGTTGTGTTGTCCAATCACCAGGCTGCGATGGACTGGTCGCTGACCCCGTGCAGCAGACACCGGTCTAAAGCGGGGTACACACATAAGGATTTTCTAAACCTGAAGAGACTTTTTATCTGTTCCAGACCCCACACATGAAAATAAAAAGTCAGGCCTTGAACAGTTTTGATTGATGCTTCTGTGTGTGGTGTGCTCCGATAATCTCAACACGCATAAAGATTCTGTGCCACCACTGATCTAGAATCTTGTCCTCCAAGACATGATCTAACAAAAACAAAGAAGAAACACAGCAACAACCGGAAAACACAATACGCAACATGTTGTTTCGGTTGTGGTACGACTTGGTGGAGGTGTTGAATAGACATTCTCAGGCTTCCCGCAGCTCCACGAGCTGGTCAATATCAATCAATCAAATTTTATTTTTATAGCGCCAAATCATAACAAAAGTTACCTCACGATGCTTTACATGCAGAGCTGGTTGAAACCAGACTCACGATATCATAACTTCATTTCTGAGGTCCACCGAACTTTATTTACACCTACTTCCTTGTTTCTCAGTCAGCTCGCTTCTTGATTGGCTACATTCCGTTCCGCGACACAATTCACGGAGTTATAACTCGGGAGTCATCGGCTTTCCCTACACATGAAGATTTTTTGGTCGTAAATTTTGAACAAGTTTAATATTTGCAATCATCGCCATAACCCATTTTGGAGCCAATAATCGGGACAAATTCACTCTTAACGCACCTCAGACCACAGGATAATCTGATAAAACAAGATAATCTGGTTTTGCAGTCCTTGGTCAGGAAAAGGGATAATCAGGACAAAAATAGCCGGATTCTCTTTAAGTGTGCATTCTGCTTAAGATGACACATTATCGGCTAGAGCTGGGTCACATCTCTCTGGATGGAATGCAAAGCTAACAGCTGTACAAACATGTACTTTCCACTCAGTTGTGCTCACTGACTGCTGCTTGTTTACTTGCACTCGATCACCCGGAAACAAGGAGGATACGTCACTTCCAGCCGGCAATGGCTGCTCCCACAGGTTCATATAATAAAAAGGTCCAGTGTGGTGCAATGTTATAATAGTTTTTTTTTAAATTTTCATTATAGTTTCATTTTATGTAGTTTTGACTAAAGAGAGTGGGGACAAGAAGCCGACTCCAAACGATAAGTGACGACAAGTGACGGACTGTGAAGTGCCGTATGGTGCCACCAGCTAAAATTGCTCAAGCGAAATAAATTGATTTCATATCAATCCGACATTAACAAAGATGAAAACGTAGGGAATTTTATCCATAATTTTTACATGTATTAGTTTTGTAAGCACACAGTACAGTTTCAATTGGTTATCGTTTTTTTCTTTTAATTATAGTTATTTATTTCAGTTAACAAAAATGTTTTTTCAATTCTAATTTTCATTATTTCATTAGTTTTCATTAATGATAATAACCTTGGTGTGGTGCATTTATGGCAATTTTCTATTCAATTTGTGCCTCTCATACTTATAAGTATTACACAAAGCACTTTTTTTTTTTAATTACACGAAGAATTAATGTCATAAGCATGACCAGTACAGGTGCACTTTAAGTGTTTAGATTACTTTATATCTGCTCTCAGGGTGGCTTAATAGTCATGTTTTCTTCTTGATGGTATTTCTCATGTTTTCTGCAGACAGAGGGGATGCACTTACAAATACAAACTTGCAGATGTTGACACACAGGCTGGTCAAATATTGTGTGCTGCCAAAAGTGGGTTATCCTGAGACAAACTGACTTAAGCCGTCGTGCTTATGAGGCGATATCTTGAGAAGCCACAAAGACATAAAACTCACATAATTTAATACTGTGGGCTTCTGGGAGTGGCTTGTTGCTGCATTGGCACAACTTTATCTTCACCCATTCTCACTGAACTAGTTTCCACTGTGGCCTGAAGAATATGAAACCATTTTATGGTCAAAATGAATCAGAGCTGGAAACAGGTTTATTGCCAAGTAAGTTTAAGCACACAAGGAGTTTACTTTTGTCTGATGATTCATAACTGTAACACTAACAATAAATATATTGACAGAACATTAAACCTGGGAAAATTAATTAATTGATAAACAATAAAATATAGAACAAAAAGGGCATTCAGAGAATACAGGCATTTGCCGAGGACAGTAGGCTGCAATTCTTCCCATTCCACGATATGATTAAACCACAAAAACTACTGTGTTGGTATATATGACTCTAAATGGAATGACACGGCCATACGGCATAGGTTAAGGACAAATCCCTAACATTTTAGAGCAGATCCATGAACATGCACAGAGGCTACAGTTGTTTTCTCACACTGGTTAACACTGGAAAGGTACGAGTAATGTATCAGTTCCATTGCAAAAGAGCTGCGCAGAGGTAGTTCTACTCCAATCTGGACTGAGAGCAGTTCTGATAGTCTGAATTTAAAGGGCTCATATTTCTCTAAACCCACTTTTATTAGTCTGTGGTTCATTTATTTGTGTATTTGGACCCTAATAGTTCAAAAAGTTTGAATTTGAACCCTCCAGGTGCTGCAAAGCTATCTGTATTCATTTTGGCAAAAATTGACTGCATTTCTACAACCTGTTTTAATTCCTGCTTAATTTGTTACATTTTAAAACTAGTTACGTCACAACATTTGCACATATAAGGTCCAGACTTCCAATGAACATTTCTCCAAGTATGACATAATTGTTTATCAGCAGCAGCGGTTGGAGTAAAAACTGAAAATACGTCCAAACTTTGAGTCAATTACCTAAAATGTTCAGTTGTTGGTTGAATGGGACAGAGCAGCACAGTCAACAGCCGGGGGGGGGGGGGCTCATTTGCATTTAAAGGGCCAACGCTCAAAACCACTTTTCTGGTGTCATTATTCAGAAATAGGGTTGAAGATGGAGCTGTGGGGTTGAATTAATGAGGAATTCAGACCCAAGCAGAGCATTTACAGTTTATGTAGACCACAGGGAAATGTTTTAAAATGCTTAATTCCATTTAAAAAAGCAAAATATTACTCCTTTAAGACAAAATGTGTCGGACAACACAATATTTATATATTTATTACAGTAGAGCATGACATCTGTCACTATTATTTTATAGTCCAGCCACTGTTTCCAAATGAAATGCCTGAATTCAGTGTTTCCCAAAACATTTGTCCGTATAGTGTATGTTTTCCACTGCTTTTATTATTTGCCTAATTATGTCCTCTGTGTAAGTTGAATGTGTTTTAATTGGTTTGTGTCCAAATCCCAAAGCAAATTTCCCCACCTGAGGAACTATAAAATGAACCTTGAAAGTTGAAAACACACCACAATGCCATCTTCTAATCTCTTGGTCTATACTCTTTGTCAAACTCCTGTCTTGATGTTAAGCCTGATGAAATGCCTGAATTCAGTGTTTCCCAAACATTTGTCCATATAGTGTATGTTTTCCACTGCTTTTATTATTTGCCTTATTACGTCCTCTATTTAAGTTGAAATGGTTGTTGGAAATGGTGCCATAACATTCATTCCTGGGTCCAAACTGTCCATTTCCATCAGAGCCTGTGTACTCCTTTATTTTACCCTTTAAACCCTAAGCCTAAAATGTTCCACCTGGACTTTTCTTCTTATTTTGACTAAGTAAAAGCTTAGAAAACAAGCTGTGAATGATTCTGTTTGCCCATTTTTCCAGAGCCCTTTTTTCCCCCCAGATCTTTCAAAATCTAGCAGTCATTTACAATTTACTGCATGTTATAATTCTGCTAAAATGGCTTCTTCTCCAGCTTCTAGTACAGGCATGAGTGAAATTATTGTAACAACCCAATAAAAGCTATAAAGCGCAACATCTCAGGTTTCAGAAACTGTTGGAATTTTTCCAATTGAACAAACAGTGACAGAGTTACAGCCGTCCAAACTCCATATGCACAGGGTGTGTCAGTGGTGACACGTCAGGTTTTAAAGAGTTAAACTTCAGTCTTAAATGAGACACCCTTACCCGAAACCAGAGCAACTCCTCCACCGCTTTGAAAACTGTTGTCAAAAGCATGAAAATGTCACCTCTTTGCAGCAACAAGTTAGACCTCTGTTACCACAATAAATAAACGGGTGGTGTAATGGCTAAATGTCTTAGAGCACAGTCATGTGTATTACTGTGGGCTAATGATATCAGTTTCTCCAAATTACATACAGCCATTAGTCTCAATGGATTACTGATGTGCTTGGTGAGATCAGTTATGTTTAGCTTTGATTTCAATGGTATACATGATAAAGACCCATAACAGTGTATGTGTGATCAGCGTCACAACAGTTTGTAGAGCTGTCATCAAACAATTCCATCTGTTACAACGCCTCAAGCTGTTATTTCTCTCACAAAACATCATCGCATCGCCATCAAGTTGTTTTGATACGCTGGTCTATTTATAAAATGTTAATGATCATTACTGAGCTTATTTGATCGTCATGAAGCCAAGGTTCCATGTAAATAGAGCAGATTCTGGTTCCAACAGCCATGATGTAATTTCGACAAAGGGTTGTGGATCAGTTTGGTGTCAACATGAGATTGCATTTGGTAACAGTGAGGATCTGTCTGGAGGGGCGGCATGAGAAATTCATTTGTGGGGGTCAATAGAGGCTAAAAGTTGTGAAAATTTCATGTAAGATCCGCTGTATAATAGAAGCACAGAAGAAGTCGGGAATCAGACATTGAAAGCATGTAAAGTTTCAGTTTTGTTTTCACAGTAGCAGCATAAGTGACATTACGTATGGACATGATGACCCCCCACCCCACCCCACGCGCTCTGAATTTCATGAAAGGACCCACAACATCTAGCTTTCATGGGGCCCACAATTGGTAGCGACGCCCCTGGTGAAGATCCGGGTCTTGATGAGAAACTGTTCTTGTTCTGCGAGTACTGCGGTGCTTTATTTGTAGCTAAAAAATGGTAGCAGGAGTCAGAGGAAGTGAAATAGTGCAACCCCAGCGCGCACACACACACACACACACACACACACACACACGCACACACACACACACACACACACACAGGTGGAAGCACACAAACATGTAGTAATCAACACTGAGGGCTGGTATCTGGCACACAGCCTGTCCCATGTTCTAAGCTATTTGGGCGTGTAGCGTGAAAAAGGACAGATAATTGGGTTTATCATCGGCGTATTTTTAGTTTCCATTTCTCCACACGCAATTTACAAAAGAGTGAAGAGAGGGAGGGAGGAGGAGAAATAGTGAGAGGAGAGGGGGGCTAGGGAAGAGGGAAAGTAAAGGAATGGAGGATAAAAAAAAAAAAAAAAAATGGGGAGAACAGAGATGGAGTCTGGCATGTGTCCAGGTTTGGTGCAGTGAGTGTGTGTGTGATTAGGGCCAGTAATGTTTTCACCCTCAGGTACCAGAGCCAGTGGACAGAAGTGAATGAGACCTCTGAAATACTGCAGAGGGACCTGACAAAACCCTGCGTCTTTGGGAGCACAACCTTAGGAAGCTTAACCCATAAAGAGCCAGTGCTACTTCTGTGGCAGATCCCAAATGATTGTTCCTCTATTTTTAACTTTTCTTAAGTGATTTCTTACCATTTATTCTAATAATATGTACTCTTTTGTTTGTCTTATGTCTTTTAATCTGTAAAGCATTTTGTATTTTTTGGTTTTTTGTTGTTTTTTTGTGTGCGTGTGCAGCTATCTTCTATCCTCTTAATCTGTAAAGCACTTTGTGAGGTTTCTCTGTGATAAGTGCTACATAAATAAATTTTACTTTACTTACTAATAATATGGTCAGTGTTTTGCATTCTTAGGTGAAAATCTGGTATTTTAATTTACTGATCATGACTGATGTCCGTAAAAGCTCAAATTAACCCATAAAGACCCAGTGCTATGTTTGTGGCAGTTTCCAAATGAATTTTTCCTCTCTATTTAATCTTTCTTACGTGCTTTATCATCATTTGTTATAATATTATCCTCTATATTTGGCATTTTTCACTGTAAATCATGTACTTTCCTATATTTAATTTAGGTGTTCATCAAAACTCAAGAGTTAATTCAAAGGTTATTGTATCAAAACAGAGAAAACTGAAGAAAAAGTGAGTTTTTCAGTCAAATATATCATTAACTGGTGTGTCCATCCACTGTCATTGATCCAACTCCATGGGTTTTACTGGTGAATCAATGTTGTAGAAAATGACGGTGTTTCCACGGTAACTACGGAGCCTCTGAACGTCCAAATGAGTCATATCTGATGACCATGAAAGGATGAAAAACTGTATTTTACACCAATTATTTACATAGATTGGTAGGATTAGTGGATCAACAGTTATTTGACTTTTTATATCAGCTAATTATTTTGCTCTCCAGTGGGTGTTTGGGTCTTTATAGGTTAAGTGATGCAGGGACATCCACCATGATGTAGTCCTCTGTTACCACAGGCAAATACAAACTGAATGCTAATGTACTAGTTGTTATGTGGTTTGAGGCATCACATCATAAGTGATAAGGGAAATGGAAAATTGTGAAATTGAGTGAAACCTGGAGGTAAAAACTTTAATGTTCGAGATAGGATTTGCATTTCAAGAAATTGAAAATAACTGTCCTCTGAAAAGTTACAAAAAGACAGAAAGAAAAGAAAAAAAGAGGAAGACTGAGACCATTCTTACTGACTGTATAGACAGATCCAGCTGGTAACGTAAAGACGAGAAGCAGACAACGCTGATCTCTCCGGAGGAAAATTAAAGTTCTCCTATTCTGCTACAAATGATGGATGGCTGTAAACGATAAAGGCATTGCATCTGACATATCTCTTACTTATTTGTACATTTCACATATTTATTTGTAAATTCTGCCAAACAGCTATTTCCTAATCCTACATAAGCAAATGTTCCTTGGCACAAAAGGCCTGTCAAGCTTCCAGAACAAGTCAAGTCTGAAGTGGTAAATGAATCGAGATCTTAGATATAAATGTTTTAAGTCACTGTGCTGGTAATGATTAATGTCTTATTTCTCAAATAGAAATCACAGTCATACATTAAGAGGATGTTAGCTAAAAGAGCCCAAAAGGACACACTGATGGTATAGACAGTCATCACTCTATCATTTTATAATTGTGTACATGATCTTTGATGGAGGTGGATTTTTTTATTTTTTTTTTAAGCTAAAACCAAAGTCACAGGTCAGCGTATCTTCTGGTAATCAGATTTTCTTTTCAGAAACAAAAGAAAAACTAGTGGTTAATTGATTTGCGTTTTAAAACAGAAGAATTAAAATTGAATTTCAAGGCGTTTTTCTTTTTCTGTGTCAAAACAGACAGACCAAATTTAAAAAATGGATTGATTTTCGTTTTCTCTTTCTAATAACAAAAAAGAAAGTTACTGCTTGACAGAAATGGAAAAAACAGATGAAAAACTGCTGTTTTTTTAGTTTGTTTTTTTTCTGAGACCAGATGTCATTTTCAAGGAAATGCCTTGGTCACAAAGATTCTGATGAGCGATGGGTTTGTACGAATCTTCCAGTTCGTACGAAATATGGACATCGTAGACATGCTCCCTCCATGAACTGGAAGATACGATTCTTTGGACACAGCAGTTCCTGTTCTTTTACAAGTGGAAAAGTGTGTGTGTGTGTGTGTGTGCGTGTGCGTGTGTGTGTGTGTGTGTGGAGAAACTGCTGATCTGACGAGTTGGATTCTCTTAAATTTACGGTGCCGCAGGTCGAGAGCGGCTGTCCCTGGCAGTAGAGACAGGACAGAGTGACGGGTGGCTGGTGGAACAGAAAGGAGATAGAAAGAAATCAGTTAAAACTCAGTGTACTGGAAAAGTGCTGCTGTCTTCAAAAACGGTGAAACCAGAATCAGAAAAGTCCAGACTCAAAATGGAGGGAAGCAAGAGATGCAGTGTCTCCTCCAACTAAATTGTTAGTCACCTTTATACAGTATAGCTTTACAAGCAGTTGATCAAAATATGCAAATTCACGCAGGGCTCCTTTTCATATGAATTATACAAGCAACTTAATGTACAAACTAAATGCTTACTTTTTACTTCATTGTTTATTCATGCTAACTATTCTACAGTGTATATTAAATTAAAAACTGCTATATATGTAAACATATGTTCTGGTCACAGTATAAAGATAGAGGGTCTCAATAGTTATGTTATATCAATATTCTGTCTTATAATGTTAATGTGTTTGTTGCTCCTCATCTAGTTGACATGTGTCGTCCATTACCTTCTGGTATTGTTCTTACCTTTGCTGGTATGTGCTGCCCTTTACCATTAGTGGTATTGTAGTTTTTTTCTTACCATTGTTGGTATGTAATTATTATTATGTAAGTTGATGGTTAACTGATACCCATAGCAACACCACCAGGAATGTACTATGTTTCTATTTTTCACACACATTTTGGTTATATAATGTAAATACTGTCAAATGAGTTTATTCTAAGTTGGTATAGGCCTTTTTTTTGTTGTTGTTCATTGTTCTGGCTTGAAGTCTAAGGACAGGAGAGAGTATTTAAAATGTTATGTTATTTGATGATCAGAACGGGGGTGGAATTAAATAAGTTTTTTCTTCTTCCCACTCTTTTTAGAATGTAGATGAATGATTTTGGAATTTGCATGTATTGTATAAATGCTCAAAATAAACAAATAAA
This sequence comes from Apogon hyalosoma, assembly GCA_037367295.1. Lineage (NCBI taxonomy): Eukaryota > Metazoa > Chordata > Actinopteri > Kurtiformes > Apogonidae > Apogon > Apogon hyalosoma. Next base: position 1,050 of record JAPQRP010049741.1, on the reverse strand, counting down.
TGAATGAAAGGAGTTATTTTATCATTTTCTGTTTTATTCTGTGGTAAAGTAGTGTATTAAGGGCCCCTGTATTTGCAGCTGCAGATCTTTGTTAATGAGTGTTTGAGGAAATATGACAACCTTACCTTACGCATTCTAATAGTACAGTACGACAGCTGCAGGCACCGTCCACCTCTGTCTGTCCCCCAGACACACCGTCACCACATCTGTCATCTTTATGCTCGCCTCAGCCTCATATTGATAGTGTGGTGTCATCGATAGGCCTATCTGAGGCAAAACGTCCAGGTGCAGACCACAGTGCATTTTATTCATCCTGAACCCAAAGATGGAAAAATAATTACGAAAGGGACTGCAAAAAAGATTTAAAATTCACAAAATGTGCAAAAAAGCATCATCTTGGTTAGTTCAAGCAACACTTTCCTTGAACAATGGAGAAAAGCAGCTTTTTATGGGTTGGCCTGTCCGCTAGCTCTATGCTGGAGAACAGGTAAGTTGACTTCCCCCATTAATAATTTAAAATTACAGATTTCGAAACAGTATCATGATTAACTACATTTCACAAACTCATACAAAAATACAGATTTTATTAACAGTTGTTAAGACTTTTCGTGTTCGTCGTTTGGAAGCAAGCAAGAGAAACTTAAAATATCAATTAGATTTGGGGGGCCCTTCAGTTAAAACACCCCTGCTACTCTTCCCACAGTGGTTCCTCCCGGAACCATCTTAAGGTGCTCTGGCTGCCTGGGGACCCTTTTAGCCGGAACACCTGGGACCAGACAAGAGAGACAAATTTACACCCACACTATTACAGCATTTACCTCTAGTTCAACTTCTACTTTCCTTTCTTTTTTCCAGGTCTACACCACTACCATGGATACAGAAGAGGATTAGGGCCACTGGAAAAAAAAAAAAAAGTCGAATATATTTTTATTATTATGGGAAAAAAAAGTCAGAATTCTGACTTTAATCTCAGAAGTCTGAGTTTTTTCTAGTAATAATAATAATAACAATAACAATGGACCTTTTTCCAGTAGCCCTAAGGTCCTATAT
>JAPQRP010049739.1:0-12233 GCA_037367295.1 Apogon hyalosoma | reverse complement strand
AAATGGGGGTGGGGGGGTGACACACTAGGCTAAAGTTCTGCATGTGCACAGCCTCTCCAAAACAAATACAGCACAAACACAATAAAAGGCAGCAAACTTTTGACCCATCATAAATCTTTGTCAGTTCAAAATAGGATCCAAATATATATATATTTTTTTTTTTAAAAAGTGTCTGTGTGGTGTTGCCAAAGTGTGGGGACTGTACTTTTTCTTACTCTGACTTAAAAACACAACTCTTAGTTAATACACTTACACATACTTGTACACTAACAAATGATCCTCTAGTTCGATGATGTTAAAAAAGGTGGAGCTTCTTGCTGATGTAAGACAGTCAAGAGTTTTATGAGAACTCAATGTAATGTCATTATAGATAAGTTCAGTTTTTATCCTGGCAGCCTCAAGCAATGAAACAAATCACATTAAACTGAGTGTATAACTCCTGGACAAGTAAACCAAGGGGACATACTGGGTTGCCATTAATCTAAAACGAACCTTTTTTAACAAACTTCATTTCATCCTACATGACAAACAATATATCTTTGTTGTTTAGATTAGCCAAAATGAGTTTTCTGATATGTAGATGTAGTCAGCAGGATACAAAACTGCTCCTTACCAGTTGTAGGTGTTCCCGATGAAACTGGTCTCCTATCAGCTGGAGTTTCTGGCCGATGCACGCCTCCACACTGCGTGCCACAGGTTGCTGCCGGGGTAGCTGCTCCATCCCGTTTTGCTCCTCTTCTTCACTCACTTGTCGCCTCGCTGGATCCCCAAAGAGTTCAAAATGTGCTGGGAAGTGCAATCGGAAACCTGCGTTGCCTGTTAAAAATCAAAGCAGAGATGTGCTATTTTTGAAACAAACAAAAAAATCCTCAGTATAAAAATGTGAGTAGAGCAATAACAGATTATAATGTGTTGTTATGGGTGCTCTTGACTGTCTGTGTTGATGATACAACAGGTACAAAGGCCACATGAATGTTGCTGAAAGTCTCTTTGACCACTCGGCTATAACTACAACTTTCCCGGTGATTTAATTTCAATCAAACACCGTGAGGCAGTTGACAGCTTCATAAGTTATTCACAAACAACACAGTCTCACATGACACAGATCTGAGGTCAGTCAGTTGTTATGCAGCTACTCCGGTATGATTGCTTGTATATGGCACCGCTGCAACTTTGCTGTCACTGATAATCGTTTTTACTGTTCCAGTGCAGTCCCTGCTTATACAGGTGAGCACTTCTGTCACGTCCTGTGAGTCACAATGCCAGTCTGGCGCCTTTTGAATAGCAAAGCAGCTGGGTACACTCTATATGGACCATAAAAGCTACTGTGATCACGACTACTAGGCGCCAGTAGTGAGATCAGTGTAGCAACATTGATACACTTTTCTCACATCAAGTCTCACATTATTGTTTCATGCTTCAGTTTTATTACACTGGTTACTGTGCATAAGTTAATGCTCCATTTTCTCTTTTGAAAAAATGCTATTAGCCTCACCGTAGAAGAGTGGTCTGGGCTCTTCTGCGACTCCACAGGGAAGCATGCCGTTGTTGGGTGCCAGGGCAAGGCCAGGTGTCTGTGTGCCCCGGTCTTCACACTTTATCTCCCTGAATGTGGTGCGCCAGCAGTGAGGGTCTGGCTCAAACACATCATCCTCCTCCTCCTCCATACGGGGGCACTATAAGGTGAGCAGCCTTCCATGGAAACAGAAAAGAAAAGTTATTGCAACAGCTGATGAAACATTCATCTCCCAAGTTTCCTTTACTGATGATAATAACCTTGGACAAGTGAAATGCTCGGAGAAACATTTATTATTGGTTCATTCTCTTGCATAATCCATTATAATTATAGATAACCTGTCTGTTTCATAATGAGGCCTCAAATCAATATAACCACACTGGACAAGTTGGGGTAAAGAAAATGAGCTAATGGCCTGCTGTCATTTGTGGCAAGAAGTTGAGTGCTTAGACAAATGCCTACTCATCTTAATGATGGAACCACACAATTCAATGTGGTTAGGAGATTCAGCTGAGATACATTTACAAAATTGGAAGTTAGGTGGACTGTTAAGTGAAACGTAGGTTCTTCTCTGTCTAAGCAGCCCTCTGACCTTGACTGACAATTTATCCAACTAACCAACAACTAACACAGACATCAGGGATATTAACAAAAAAAAAAAAAAATCGCTGCAAGTATCATTCTCAGTGTTGTGCATACAAATATATGAAATTTGCACAATATGTAAATGTGGATAATATAATAACAATACTTCATTAGATCTTCTTAAAGTAACTCTATTGCAGTGTGTCAAGAATTCAACAGCGCATTGGAGTCAATGGTGCACTGTGTTTAACCTTGAATCATATAGCAGGTCAAAGAGTTATCAAAATATGGCTGAAATTTAAGTTGCCTCACCAGCTAAGCTCCAAGTCACCATCGAGTTGTAATATAGGGTTATACTACTACCACACTTCAAAATTAGGGTCCACAGCCAAAGGGTAATGACAGTCTTTGAGGAAAATCCTAAGCCACTCTCCCTACCCTGGTCTGTCAGCTTGCCAGCCCCTGAGAAGGAGTTTTCATTTCTTCACCCAACATAAGCAGATTGGCCTGTCTCTAGCATGCCCAGACCTCACGATATACTGTGTGCGTTCACAATAAACCCTGTGTGTAAAACCACTTAATGCTTTGTTTTGACAAACACAGAGTACGAACATGGACGGCTATGAAAAAAAAAAAAAAAAAAATAGGCTCAATTTCCAGATACGCTGGGTTGCTTATACTCCTCTGTCCAGGCAGTGAGCTGAGTTTGTCAGCCAGTGGCTCCCCCTGCTGCAAACCAAAATAACCCTTAACAAAAGAGAAGGAGGGAGAGACACGAGTGGGGGTGGTGAGGCAGCTCTGTTATTGACACAATTTCTCCTCTACATCGACTCTCCCATTATTTCCACTTAATCCAACATGAATATTAAACATTAAAAAACACAAAACACTGACTTCTTCTACTTACAGAAATGTGCATGCATAGCGTTTTGTTTTGTTTTTTTTTAAATCAAGAAATTTAGTTATTAATTGATTTGGAAAGTGCTTATGTGAAGAAAAAAGAAGATATGTAAACAAGATTTCGGAAAGGACAAAATGTCAGACTGCACAACACGTGAAAGTGTCAGAGAGGGAAAAAAACAAAACATGAAATGTGTGGCCAAAAGTGTCCGCAGAATAGCAGAATAGTACGGGTTTATAGACTAAATATTGTAATTTGATGACAAAGTGGACGTTAAAGTCTCGCAAACGGATTGAACTGTGCGACAATGCGGAGTCCATTCACGGACTGAGCTTCGCAAACCGGGAAAGCCGGTATAATTCAAATCACTGCTCTATGAATGAAGAGCGAAGTAAAACTAAAAACAGGATTGATTTCGGACGAACTCTCTGTTTCGGTCGGTTGATGTACACAGCAGATGTTGAGACAAATTACTTTCAGCTGTTTCGACGACAACACCGACACGTTGTTTGTTGCTTCCTACGGACGTAAGTTACCGTTAAAGTGACGAACTGCGGCTCAGACGAACAACTGGACAAAAGACGGCTTCGAAGTGTCGTAAAGGCTCTTACCGAAGAGAGGGGCTTCGTTTTAACAGCCGTCCTTTACAGAGAAAAAAAGTTCAATATCCTTCCAAGTAAAGAAAGTTTAGTCCGATTCACCTCCACGACAACTTCCATTCTGTGAGGAAAAGGGCAACCAGCCGATTTCATTTCGCCGACGTCAGCTCCAAACTGACTCCGCCACCGGGGCGTGGTGCAAAAAGTTAGTAAATAAACCACCTTTAAAGGCGCCGGTGTTTCTGTCGGCCGAAGGTATTAAATGTCCCCATACGCGGACCACATCTCCTTAAGGGTGATTTACATACAGCGGAATTGACCAATCAGCGCGTTTGTTTTTATCCCGCCTTCTCAGTAGTGTATTCAGACACGTGGATGGGAAATTCCCTTTAGCACGAGACCGCTTTCACGTTACTACCGGGCTCATGTGGTCCTAAACTTATGAGGTGCACCTTAGACTTAGAGCTGCACCCACACCAGGTCACCATACAAGCCAAAAGGAAAAACAAGTAAATATAGCTCATAAAAGACATGTTCATATGATGCTGTATGAGTAATTACTTGTCTTTACAACTAATGATCATGCAGTAAATAGATAATATCAATACATTACATATATTGCTACACAGATGGAGAACTGTGGTCATGCTCTTGCTCAAACAACAAACTTTATGGTGGCCTAAGACTTTTGCACAGTACCATGTATATCACATTATCAAGAGGAATGTCGCCCTCTCACCTATATCACCATTAAGGTGGGGTATTATATTGTTATAGAGATGCAGATTAACTTTATTAGTCACCAGATTTAAATGTATAAGTCATAAATATGTGTAATCTGAGTATATATATTTTCAGACAAGGCTGTAACTATACAGACATTCATGCAAACCCAGAAAAATACCATTACTTGAGAATCATAAAATGTTAAATATTGTCGACGTCATAAAAGTTTGAATAAGATAGCACAGGAAAAACACCTACATCCAGATACAGATTAACTTTATTGATCCCAAGGGTGAAATGAACTTTTTTCATTGGCTCAATAAAAAAGAAAGAAAGACAGAAGCAGTCATCAGTCCATAAATCATCAGACTGAGGCGTTGTGGAGTCTGATGGCATGAAGCATCTTCTATAATGGGTCAAGCTCTTTAAAATGGCTGCGTATTTTGATGTTTATTCCAAGTAGCAGAATTAAATATCCTTTTTCCAAGGTCAGTACAGACCTTTGGACATAGAATAACATACATGCTAGGATTGAACACTGTAACTGTCTGTGCTTATATGATATAAGCATATCTAACATACATTTATAAATAAGTCAGCACGTTAACAACACGGGCCTTGTCACATAAACATGCAACAGACAATGATGGCTCAGAGACATATCCAGTTTCCTGTAAACATACAGTATATGTATGTTGTCTCTTCATTTGCATGTATTTATATTTCACAATGGAAGTTCAACACTTATACAATACATTTGCATATCTCTCAAGAGGTCCAGTTATCTCTATATGAAAGATACACAGTGTAATGTTAGTTTCTATATAAGTCATTTATGTATATAAGGCTTGTGGCCTGCTGTCTATAAATGAACAGTAGATTCACATGTATTATATTTCTTTAAAACCAGAGGAATAAAAGGGTGTATATTTACACACACACATATATACACATTTTTCTGAAAAATCTAAATTCTGTGATAAAAATTGTCTTTCTGTACTTTGACTGACCATTAATTAGGTCCATACTGATGTGAGACTAGTGTGCCTGTTGTTATTAAAAGCGAGGCAGGTGCCCCCTACCCCCCAGCCCCCCAGGGCCATCACTGATCAATAGCCTTGGACAGCTGGAGCTGAGGGCGGCCCTCTGCATTCTCCCACAGAGCATCACCCCTTCCCAGAGCTCCTCTTTCTCGCTCCCTGTCCTTTAACTCTAATATCCCACCAGTGAGCTGTGTGAAAAGTCACGGCTGCTTGCTTCCTCTGTCCTGCCTGAAATAACTATCCCTTTAGACTTGGATTTTGTCCCACCTGCAGCCTCTCCAAAGGGATGAAGATACACTGTGGAAGAAGGGATTGGTTTCCTCACTCACTGTGATATTGGAAACCTGATTACTGTTTGCATGAGTGGCCACTGTAAACAACAAAAGGCTCAAAGATGTGGGAGCATTAGTTGTAGCTTCCTTTTGTGCTCTGGCCAAACAAAGGAGATCCCCCACTTAAGAGATGAACAAGACAACACTTTGTAATTACTACGAAGGTCAAAAATCTCATTAGGACAAATCATTTGTGCAGACACAGTACGCAGGGTTAACTGTTTCAGTGCAGTAGTTAGATATATGCACACGCCTGATGACCATGAACATTTTCATGGTCATTTGTTACTAAACCTTTCAGTGTTTTATTATTCAAAACCTCTAAAAATGAAATATTAATGAAAAAGCTAAGTATACAGTATTGATGACAGTGCATATACATTAAAATAACAAACCTAAGTTATTCATTACCATGCATTAGTCTGTGATGTATTAACTCAAGTGTAGCTGCAGAAATCATTGAGGCCATTTGGTTTCTCTCAGAGGGGCAGAAAAGACAGGCCTCTATAGCATAAATAATGAATACGGATAATTTCACTGTGGCTCTTAACACTATCTAGGAACACAGATTTTCAAACACACTGTTGACTTAACTAATTGGGCTGTGTCTATGTCTACGTCTAATATGTGGATTACCATATTACAGCATTGTGTTTGATGTTTGATGTGCACACCCATATTTGTAATCCTCACCTGGACATAAGTGCAACTCCAGTCATAGCAGCATAATGTATTATTCCTTTTCGACGTCTTAAGTGGCAACAATATTGCCAATGACTCGTGTTTGCATTGTGGAAAGCAGGTGTTCATAAACAATTTCCCACAGACGCCTGAGAACCCTGGGAGAGGCAAGGCAGGCATCAGTTTATGTTACATCAGAAAACGGTTTCTAGAAGCTGGAGCATGGTGCATGCACACCCACACACACACTTTCAATAATATGCACAAACATGTCCGTGCACAGAAACACACATGGCTGCACAATCACATGCCCTACTTCCTCTCTAACCTCAAAAGCCCATTCTGCCTCTTGATATCTCATTTTCTATACACATGTGCATACATCTCTCGGCGCTTTCGCAAACACACAAGCATACACACACACACACACACATACACACACAAACAGTGATTTCCACCAAAACATTGCCAGCATGTGAATCCTGCCTGGAAACTAGAAAGACAGGATTTCATTTGCCCTAAGTGGACATGTTCCATGGCAACTGCATCTTGACTGCTAGCCAGTTAGAGGAGCCATGTGTGGCACACTGACCCAATGGCAGAGATCATACTGGAGCAGTGACCTGAGAACAAAAGGGGGCTCGCTCTCTTGCCCTCTCTTGCACTACTCATGTGAGGCTAAATAAAGACAACAACCGTTCTAATTACATTAATTTTTTGTCAATCATTGCAAAGAACTTCAAAGAGTATTGTATTGATTGTTGGCCTATTATTATTAAATATCCCAAAATTCACACAGGACTAGAGAAAGTGAGAACTAAAGATTCACACATTGTACATATTCCATCACATGCATCCATGTAAGCATCTGTGAAAGCTTCTCCTGGGATCAACCTTAGGGTTGTTATGTGATTAAAATGATGTGTTGTTTATGTTAAGACAAATGACCTGAACAAATGTGTGCATTATCTGACATTTACATTCATTTCTTTTAAGCTATAAATGTGTCTGTATAGAGAGATAGAACAGTATATCAGCGAGATCGTTGCACAACAGGCATGACAGCGGAATGAAAAATATAGAGGGTGAAAGTATATCTATTATTCTGTGTGACTCTGCAAACCCTCACAGGTCCTCTTAGGTCAACACAAAGCGTATAATGTGGCAGGTGGAGAAAGGTGGATTGAGGTACTTTAGGCCCTTGAACCCAGCCTCTTTCTCAATTTGTGAAGGTGAGGAGCACGCCCTAGTTATGAAGCAATGACACCTGATCTAAGCCCCGTAACTGAGAGCAGTGACACAAACAGCCACCTTTGTAAGTGCTGTCTGGTGATCGCACATCCCTGTCTGGCTGCAGACTACCGGCCAAACCTCACACTCTCACAGTGACTCAGATACAAAAGCCTTTGTTATTGTCCCTTACATACAAAATGATATGTATTCTCAAGAGAAAACTGTGGGGATTTTGTTCAAATATCCACATCTTGCATTTCAAGAGCAGTGTGACTTACTGTAAAGAACATGCCACTTCTTTGTATTATAATTAGTCAGATGATGACTCAGCACTCCATCACTACATTTCCTGTAAAAACCTCTCAACGTATGCAAAATTATCTGCATAATGTATATTCAGTTTTTGGAATAATTTGATCAGTTTTGTCTGACAAAGCCCCTCGTTTATCCTCTTCTAACCATTTTGTCTGAAACCCTGTAATTGCTGTAGATTGTTGTCACAGCCACAGCCACCATAATCCTTTAATATACTTCTCTTTTGTTCATGGGCTTTCCTCTGTGAGAAAAAGTGGAAAAAGAACACCTGAAACTATTGTGGCATGTCTACTCTACATACACTGACCTTTTCCTGAACCAACTGTAATTTGTCTTTGCTTTAGGCGACTGTTGCCCTCACACACAATGGTACATCCAAGTCCAGAAACTCTCATACTGCAGGTGATGCTTTTAAGTCAAGCAAGAAGAATCAATTGAAACACAGAGTGAGTGTTTGGGGTTTCTTTCAATATTTTGCCCACCGGCTATTCGTAGGCAAGAGTCGTCTCAAAACACTATGCTTCACTAAATGAGACTGACTGATGTGTCAAGCTGTTTTCCTCACTCTTTTGAGACCGTGAGGGTTTCTAAAAGACGGCGGGCTGCTCATGCACAAACATGCAGAGAAACAGAAACGTGCAGTGGAGATAAGACTTGGTAACTTTGTGGGAGAGCTGACCAGTTACCCGGCCACCACAAAGACGCCTTGTTTAATCTTCTTCACACATTAAAGCCACGGCACCTCAAAGCATGCATGTCTTAACAGCTGTGGACATGACTCTGACTGTCTCTCTCTGAAGTACGGCAGCACAGCGGTGTCCATAGCCGCGCAGCAGAGAAGCAGAGGTTGAAGACTTGGAGGCCACTCACCATGAATGAGTCAATCTCACACCAGGGTTATGACAATCCAAAGAGCCCTCAAAACCCAACACAGCCCTTCAAGTGTGCACAAAGGGCTTTTCTCCACCATTAAAGGCATCACACTGGTCCTTCAGCTCTTTGAAATGCTGATATTGTTTTCTACAGGATTTTCATCATGCTTTCAACATGAAATCCCCAGAGGTAATAATAAAAAGAGATCAAATAAATGCAACAAATGGCTTAACATTTAATCACTGCTGATCATTAAACAATTTAAAGAAAGCAGATTACAATCAGTGCTGTCTTTTAAAGCAGTGCAGACCTACCACAGCTGTATCAGGATTTATTTATTTGCAACTTAATTAACTGTGGATGGTTTCAGGATGACCTGCAGCGTGGAGGTCCAGCTTAGAGGCCTGTAAGCGCTGTGTGGAAAAGCACCATTAATGGCATCTATCATCAGCTACTAATTATGCTGCCTGTGGGCTCAACTGGATCCGGTTTCAGCTTTGGGCTCCAGCCACCAAACACTTAGCATTCATATTTAATCACACCTCATTATCCACTAACAATGTAGGAAGGAGACAGAGACCTTACCTGATACGCCAGACAGACATGGTCAACATACAGACAAAAAAGAAAATCTCACCCACACACGTACACACAAACCGTCGCCTGCAAAGACAAATATCACCAACCTCTGTCAGTGGGAGTTTGCACAGAGGTCTCGAACACTGTGCTTGAAGTGACTCAACTCCTTTGAAGAGAGGTAGTGCCCTAATTCTGTGAATTCTCAGCAAGTTGGGCCTTTCATGTGAGGTCCTTTCTTTTTGGTTTTTTTCAGGTTCAAAGAGCAGCAAAAGCAAATGGAGGCTAATCCTTTATCCTCACAACAACTGCTGGTTTGTTGCTGGGTTATCAGCTTAAAGTCATCATGATGTCACACTCTTCAGGTGTAAGTAGTCTGATGTTGGACATCAAATATGACTTTAGTCTCCCCGGGCCACCTGTCCTTGTTATTGTCATGCAGGTGTAACAAAATATATTGACTCATGATCTTCACTTATCCTGCAGCGAAGACAGTCTCATGATAAGTTGTCAGAGTCGACTTTGTCTTTTGATTTGGCTGTATATGTGAGTACAATAACTTGTCATGTGTACTATATTTTCCTGTGTTTGCACAAGCAGATGTCAGTGTGGGTTAGCAGCCAACTGGAGAGTTAACTGTATCTGATGTGCTTCGGCAAGTCCTTTCAAGAGCAGGTCTGTGCAATTTGTACTTAACACTGGTGCGGATAATTATCCAGCACTTGTTCATCCAGCTCTAGGACTCAAGCCAGCTGAAACTAGAGATGCTCTTGAAAGATGCAGGAGCTATTAAACAAAAAACACTGCAATATCCTCTTTCTTCAAGCTGTGAATCAACACATGAATCTAGTCCCTTGTGACTCTTCATGATTTCATGAATACCAGACTACCACTTGTTATAAATCCAGAACAACTCCAGGTAACAAGTAAGTGTGTAATGCCTTTTGTAAGGAATTACTTTCTGCTACATAAACAAACATGATAAATAACATAATCTGAACATGAAATATTTGACTATTAGCTTGACATTTTTTCCTCTTTACAACTATACAAACTTATACTATACACAGGAACTTTCCATAGAGTTTTAAAAATGTAATTTCTTGTACTTCAGTCTGTCAATTACACATTGTCCTTGTGAGCTGCACCTTTTTATCCACGTGTCATGTTGTGCGTATTACACACCAAATGTGGGAATGCAGTGTTCAGAGTTTTATGCAATCGTTAGGTTCACCATACTTGGTTCAGCGCCTAGATGTGTTTGTAGAAGTGTAAACAAAACATTTAAGAGTCATTTGACCCCATGTGGGGACAAGTAATCAGTGTGTGACCTCAGACACTGCCGTCTCCCATTTCTCATCACAGACAGGAGGCCAAGAGAGAAAGTCGTGAAAGGCACGTACACTTACCCCCATCTCCTATAAGTGAGCTAAAAAAAAAACATACAGTGTGTGCATATGCCAAAACCCACATACAGCACACAATGAGAGTACTATGACAACAACTACTGTAGGCATGTATGCAGATAAGACATGTTCTCATCTGATCTCTACTCCTGATTAGTCATTTCTGTCATTTTTAGGACATATTTTCATAAATCAAACTAAAGCTGCTGATGAAAAGCAGGTAATAGAATATGCTGAAGGTGTCACAAGCTATAACCCTGAATTATTCATTCAAGAAAAGCAGCCTGATAGAAAATCAATCTTTCAATCCTGATCTGATACACAGTCTGCTGAAATATTAGCTGTGGGCAAACATCATGTATCAGCCCATGAATGCTCCTTAATGTATATTCCATTAAAAATTTACACTCTGGTCAGGAGGTTCAAAAAGTGTGTCAAGATTGCGCATGTGTGTGTAAAGAAAGGATAGTGTGTGTCAGTGCGACTCAGGAGGGGTTATTATGTCCACTGTCTAGTCTCGGTCTGGAGGGCTGACGGCCTGTCATCGGGGCAGCCAGTAGACGGCAGGGGTCACATGGGTGTAGTGACCTCCAGGCAGCGTTACGCGAACCCCCTCATGGAGTGTGATGAAGTCAGATTGCCTAATCCGCGGAAAACAAAAGTGCTGTCAGTCAGGCCGGACAAGTCATCAGCAGCAGCAGCAGCCTGGGAGAATATCACCGTCGTACATGCAGCGCTGCACTTATGGGATATTGATGATAGAAAGTCGCTCTGGCTCTTACAGTACTGCTAATGGTCTCTAAGTGTTCACCGGTGAAAATGGACCATGTATTTTCATAGGTGGTCATTATTTGTTGGGTTAAATAGGATATGCTCATTAGGTCTCCCTCCATGCTTCATTGTAAGTGCTTTTAACTATTGGTCTCTGAGTGTCAGGTAACAATCAATGTGTGGCCTTCAAAGCAGCATATGGGTCTTAAATGTTGAAATGTATTTAGATGGTAGAAAGTCTGATATCATAAACAGAGCAGTATGTTTCCCAATATGAACGGATTATGTGAATCTCTTGAAATTATAATCCATCTCACGTGGAGCGGGATAGAGCTTATCATTCACACAACACTCTTGAGCCATTTTCCACGTGTGTGTGTTTGTGTGACTAATACCTTCTGGTTTCTGCTTGTTGTTACAGTAAGTTGTTGTCATTGCGTGATAACAAGTCAGTCCTAGAGTATCTAAATCCAGTCTAAGCCATTAACACTCTAAAAATCATCCCTTTTTTCTGCACCTAAAGCCAGTCTTACACAGGAGTATTAGGGCCACTGAGGATTAAAAGAGAGATATTTTGAGGAAAAAGTCATAATATTTCAAGAAAAAGTCATAATATACTAATAAAAATCAAAATATTACTTGTATTTCATATGACATGTGTACTGTACGTATACAT
>JAPQRP010049738.1:0-12250 GCA_037367295.1 Apogon hyalosoma | reverse complement strand
ATTTCCATGAAATTTTCAGGAAAGGTGTGAGGTGGTCCAGAATAGATCCCGTTAAATTTTGGTGAATGTAGGTCAAAAGTCAAGTTCACCAAAAATGTGTTTTTGCAACGATAAGAGATAGGACAAATCAGGTAAAACATTTGTGAGTGGCGGGGTTTGTTGTGCCTGGCACCACTTGTTACTTTTGTGATTTTTTTTTTGAATGTTTTATTATTATGTAGAAAATCAAGGTCAGTGAAGGTACTATATTTGGTTCCTTACCCATAAGTGACAAAAAATAAATAAATACAAATATATGTAAAAATACAAGAAAAACACATTACGTGAAAGGAACATGTATTTCAGAACATTAGAACATCATTTGTAGAGCCTTCCAACAACATAAGTGCTGATCCTGTCAACGTACACATTGTCCCTTTGAACGTCATTACTCATTACAAGCAAAACTGTAAACACACCCTGTACAGTATTTGGTTAACACAAGAGCCCAAAATGAGCTCATGATGTCCTAATAATTGTAAAACATGGTTAATTCTCTTGATTTGTAAACAAACTTTGTGTCCGTCTTTGCTAGTGAGCACTTGCTCAGTGATCCAGTGATTCCACCCACAACACAGCTGTGGCCTGTCCAGATGCTGCTCGAACAGCATTAACAGTATTCAGACACTCCTTATATTGGGGACAATAAAAGGACACCTCCAAATGCCACAGATGTTGCAAATCATGTGGGAATGGTTCCGGATAACATCCCATAGCTCCGTGTAACCCTCAAGGAGGAGTGGAATAACATACCACAGGCCACAATTGACAATATTGCCAACTCGATGAGAAGGTGATGTGTCGCTCTACAGGAAGCCAGTGGTGGATATCGAGTGGTGATTTCTTTCGACCGGCCCCCACCGTGTCCACATGAATGTCCCTGATGCCAGACGTGTTCCGTATCATGTTCTAACGGGCAGTAATCTGTACCACACTGATCAAAAAAAATAAAGTGTGTGCGATTTAATTTACTGTGTAACGCCTAATGTTATTAAAATGTAAAGTGTCACATGGTGCATTTATATTTTTGCTCAGTGTGCTTTAGTACCATTACTTCATGGTACCTAACAAAGCAGGTCCACTCACTGTTCATGCAGAGGTGGACCTTACAGACCCTGTAGACCACATTGGATCTGAGATTGTGGACTCGCTGTAACTGTTGCTGTCACTAGTCACTTTTCCATCGAACGTAAGTGCAAAACTTTACCAACATTTACTAAATGTCGAAAAAAAAAGTGCGTAATGTCGGTTTTTCCATTAAATCACAAATGCGATGGTTTGTTTATTTATTATCGCGAGATGACACGAGAAGTCATTCCATAAACATGGCGATACACATATATATCGTGTTGATTTACAGATATGTTCATTATTATTATATATTACCCTTCTATCCCGTACTAAATTAAAAAAATGATTCGGTTTCCTGGTGTGTCCACACATACCGCATCAAGTTTCTTTTAAAACTCTTCTTCTTTGCTTGTTGTAACGTCCGTCAACATCCGGTTTTTAATTCACCTGTTTCTAGTTGCAAAAAAAAAGGTCTTTCCATTGCAGTTTTGATTTGCTAATATTGTGGCAGGATAAAAAGAAGACAGGAGCTGAAAGTGGAATCTGTGCTTTATTTGTCTTCCTCCAAAAACAACTCCGACAAAGTGTCACGTCACTGGAAAAACTGTGAAACCAAAACCACGCCCCCCAACCCATAGTCCTGCTGGGTGAGAGGCATGCCCCCTACTGTCCACCACAATATAACATTAGCGCTACGCTCCGAAAACTACCTCTTGCCAGCGCAAAAACTTTTAATTGAAAAGAGAGTTTTGGCGAAATTGATGTTTTTCCATTAGGTAAATTTTTATGCGCAAGTTATATTTGCGCAATTTGAGGGTCAATGGAAAAGCGACTAATGTCTTGTAATGTGTGCAGAAATGACCAAAAATAGTCAGTTGCTTGATAAAGGGTTAAAGATTGTCTCTTCTCAGCTCTGAATTCTGCTATTATTCAGAAGGATGTGAAATGAATCGATTCATGAATAAACAAGTATGTTGCATAAATGACTATGCCAGTCATGCGCTGTGATCACAGGACAGGTACATTTTCAGTCCGAAGCACAAGCAATGACATTTTCACACCAGCCCATCCAGTCGAGAAAAAGTCGTTTTCTGCAGTTTTGCTTTTATAAATGTGGTGCCACGACCTCCGGCTGTCCTCCATCCAACAACTCAGTGATTATGGTGATGTTTGAGGCCACTGCATTCACTAAAATATGACTCAGTCCGTGGCTTCGGTCTAACGAGCTCAGAATGCTTAAAAATGGGCATTGGTGAGACATCAAAACAACATGAGCTGTCAGTGCCGAGATGTGCTGCCATCCCAAGAACCCGGCATATCCTGAAGCAATAAGGCAGGGTTTAATGTTCCTGTCTAAGCCTGTCTGACTGTGTGAGGAACAGGAAGGGGCCACAGTCGAATCACACACAACCTTTCATCACTGTTTACATGTACGCAGAAGAGGCCAGTGTATCAGCACGTCCGTGATAAAGACAGATATGTCTTATTACATTCAGAATATTCACATTTATAATAATAATAATAATAATAATAACTTAATGTATATAGCACCTTTAAAAACTGAGTTTACAAAGTGCTTTGACAGATGAAGCTGAAGGGCACAACAGCAGAATACAATTGAAAAGAACAAGATGTACGCAAAGATACTAAAACATAGAAAACAACACAATAAAAGAGAGATGTATCGTAGCAGAGGGGGCAAAAAGAATATTAAATGATGCTGTCAAATCAATGCAGAAATGAAGGAACGGAATAAAACAGCATCATGTATGTCAGTATAAATAAAAAACCAAGACAGGGTAAAATTAAATATTCAACAGTAAAACGAGACATCACATAAAGTCTATAAAAGTCTGTAAAAATGTGTTTTAAGAAGTGATTTAAAAGATGTTACTGGTTCCGCAAGCCTTATTTAACAATATAACACAGTCATCATAATCATACATACTCAAAGCGTCAAAGACATACTTTTCTAGCAGGTTAAGTATTAGAAGTAAATATTCTTTACTTTTTTGTGGCAGCGCAAAGCAACTGACCCTTTATTGGGCAAGTGACTATTTTTGGTCATTTCCACAAACATTAAATATGGGGCCAATCCAGTGCCTCAGTGAGGTCCAGAAGCATGTTGTTTTGGTTTTTTTTATAACACTATAAAGTGAGTTTATAGAAATTTGGAAGCTGTAAATAGTGAATACGAGGGATTTTTGTCAGTTTATGACAGGGGTCTCAAACTCATTTTCCTTCAGGGGCCACATTCAGCCCGATTTGATCTCAAGTGAACCGGACCAGTAAAATAACAGCATAATAACCTATAAATGATGACAGCTCCAATTTTTTGTCTTTGTTTTGATGCAAAAAAAAACCAAACAAACCAAAAAACATATTAAATTATGAAAATACTTTTATAAACTATCCAAACAAAAAATATGCAAATAACCTGAAAAAACTGAGATTCCATAAGAAAAATAAGTGTAATTTTCAAAATATTTTGCCTCAACTTATCATTTCTACATGTGCATCACGGATCGGATCTACAAAGACACTAAACACTTAGTAACAGGCAGAAAATTGTTAAAATTGTGCTTGTTTTTCTTTAGATATTTCAGGTTGTTCATATTTGTTTAGGTTATTCATATTTTATTGTTACAGAACAGTTTTAAATGTAAATATTTTCAGAATTTAATGTTATTTTTTGCACTAAAACAAAGACAAAAATTTTAAGTTGTCATAGGCATAATGTTTTGTTTTGTTTTTTTCACATCAAACTAGAAGAAAATACGGAGTCATTATGTTTTTGTAGGTAATTATGCTATTATTTGACTGTAGATCACATTGGTCTGTATGTGGAACCTGAACTAAAATGAGTTCCACAGCCTCGACGGTGGAATTTTTGCACTTTACAAATTCATCCCACGGGCCAGATTGGAACCTTTGGCGGACCACATTTGGCCCCCGGGCCGCATGTTTGAGACCCTTGGTTTATGACCTTATAACAGTTGTTTCATTGCATGTGTTTACTTTTTAGCAAGTGCTGCTCGGATGTTTTATGGCAAGAAGAGGGAGGCTGTTGTCACGGCAACCGACAAGGAGGTAGATGACAATGTCCAGTAACACACTATGGTATTTCGGTGAGTGTCCTTTAAAAGGTTAAAGATGAGGACTCCATTCTAGAACAATGATAAATTCTGATGTTTAGCTCCAAACTTTCTTATTAGCTTTACTTCCCATACTCTTTTTATCGTGTATTGCATTGCAGAAGAACGGTATCATTTAACAGCACTTTCAATATTCAAACTTTTCTTTTTTTTTTTTTTCAAACTCAGATCTTTAAATTAATTTTGCCTCTACAGATACAGGACCTGCTTTGCATTGTATTGCATTGTGGGATTTGAACAATGCTAGCCTAAGCATAACTTACAGAAGTTTAATAGCTTTAGACGCTACAAGTGGATTTTTATATTGCGGGAACAGATTCCATCGGGAAACATGCTGACAGTGAACGTTTCTCAAGACAAATTCAGTTTATGAATAAACGCAGCGAGGTTAGTGATGACATTTTGCGATTACGTTAATAAAAATTGTAATCAGGGCAGCGCTGTGTTTCTTTTAAAAGCACATTTGCATTTGTAGTGAATGAGTCTGATCTCAAGGCCAGAGCTGATAAAACACAGCAGCTGGGAGAGGCTCTAAGACCACGGACCAGAGTGAAAAAAACACTTATCCTGTCATTTTCTTATGAACTCACTGCTTTGACAGGAATATTTTTAATGACCATTTTTATTGATTATGCGGTCAGTGTGATTTTAACCCATAAAGACCCGGTGTTACAAATGATTTGTGTTTGTTTATATTTAACATTTCCTTAGAGATTTATGGATGAATGAATGAATATTTTTATTTCGGTTAAGTACAAAACACATACGTATAAAGAACATACAACTGACGTTATTAGTAACCGAAAAAGGAAGACGCTGAGGCCAGAGGCTTATTTATACTTCTCTTACTACCGTCCTTTAAATGACCTGAAATTGCAGCAGATAAAACACTAATACAAATGAACCTACATTCAATTTCTCACATCCCTTAGAGATTATTTTACCTTTATAGCCTTTGAGAATTTGACAAGTTAAAACTTTTTTGAAACTCGACAACGAGCTACACAATTTCGGTTCATCATTCAACTGATTCCATAATTTGACACCAATAACAGAAAGAGCGATATTTAACACGCGTTCTTACTTTGCATGTATCAAACACAAACAAATCTCTTAAATTATAATTAGCTTCTCTTGAATAATAAAAAATAATAATACAAACAGGAAGACTTTTGTTCTTACCACAGAAAATAATTTCTATTGTTATTAAATATACTATATCAGGAAATTGTAAGATACCAGATCCTATAAAAATGGATTATTTGATTGAAGATAACCAGCTTTATTCATTACTCTAATTGCTTTGTTTTTTTGTAGTTTAATTATAGGGTCTATGTTAGTTTTATACACCATGTATTATAGAGATTTAAGAGCTTTATCACCACGTATTATAAAACAATCCTCTGTATTTTGCATTTTTCCAGTGAAAATCAGGTACTTTCCCATATTTAATGTACTAATTATATAAATGTTCATAAAAGCTCAGAGTAAATTTGAGGGTAATTATCTCAAAAACAGAGGAAACTGAAGAAAAAGGGACTTTTCAGCAAGGATATCATTAACTGAACATAAAAACAAGCGTCTACAACTTCTGTCATTGATCCAACTCCATGGGTTTTACTGGTGAGTCAATGTCGTCGAAGATGATGGTGTTTCCATGGTAACTACGGAGCCTCTGAATGTCCAAATGGGTCATATCTGATGACCGTGAAAATGTGAAAAACTGTATTTTACACCAATTATTCACATGTATTGAGAGGATTAGTGGATCAACAGGTATTAAACATTTTACCTCAGTAGATGGTTTTGGTGGATGGTGTGTGTCTGAGTCTTTATGGGTTAATACCACCACTCCATTTATTCTGGTGCAAACTGATCCTGCTTTGACCTCAGTTCAGCGTGTACCGGTTTTATTGGGATTCAGCTTTCCTATTCAGCTATTTATCCCACGTGTTGAACTTTCACTGCCAAAAGCGATAGTTTATTTAAGCACAATATAACTAGTACATTTTGTTTAATCCTTGTTTCCCTCCTACACCTTTTTTCGTGCAACAGATAAACTGGGTCATGCATTTTTTACGGTTTGTGTTCTTTGTTGGTTTTCCACTGCCTTTCATGCAAAGTCATGCTAATGGCCCCCTTTCATACTGTATTTGCAATGTTGTTCACGTATTCCTGGGAGCACTTTAGTTTTTTGGTTGCAGTACTGAAAGAGACAGAGAGAAAAATAAGCATAGAAAAGTCAGTGGAGATGTTAAAAGTGCAACCTGGCACTGTGAATACCTCAAGTTCCAAGCAGAATGAGAACAAACTCTGCAGCTGGTGCTGGGAATCACCTTCTGCGTAAGGCCCTTTGGCCGGACCTCGTGCCTGAGTGGAAACTTGGCTCTGTTCTCCATCCACTTCTAAACAGACGGCTGCTTACACACAGTCTGCACATCATAATAAACACACAAGGTGGACACCATGTTTTCACCCAGCAGTACTCCAAACTAGTGCAACAGAACAAGCAAGGTCAGATATAATGACAACATAACAGCAATGTGACGCAGAAGCATAATGGTACATAACATTAAATAAATCATCATAATAGTACTGGTTTTACCGCTGCAGTGTGTTTTGTTCTGCAACACATGCCCTTTTGGTGTTTCTGGGATATGATGATGGTGGTGTCGGTTTCAATAAGGAGTTTCGGAAACTTCAAAGGTTCTTATGACAGGAATTAAGTTCCATTCTCCTTTAGATAACATGCAGATTGTTTAACTTGGATCTAACTGTGTGTGTTGCAAATGTTTTTATATTTGATGATGTTTAATTTTACATCGTTCAGCTCACGTTCCCTTATTTTTGTCGAAAAAAAAAAAAAAGCGCATACTGTTAAGAGTGTTTTGGGTTTGTGTTTAGTTTTCCACCACATTGTCAGACAGACAAATTGCTCCTAATATGGAATGAGAAATATTTTCACAGTGGCAGCTTTGCGTGTAAGTGTGAGTGAATGGAAACATGGCGACGTTTGTGCCCAGTCAACACATGGCAGGTTACTTATCGACGGTGCATAAAAGAACCTGATATGCAGGTTTAGCAACACAATGATTACATATGTGATGGACATCCTGTTAAACACTGCATACTGTAGACATCAGGATAAGTAGTCTGCATATGACACCTACCATGCATATTGAACTAAACTGATCATCTGCACTTTGATCACTAGGATCTGCACTGTCTGTACTAAGAATAGAAAGCTGATGGGAAATATTTCTGAAATAAATTAATAAATAATTTGGGTTAGATGTTTAAAGATAGCTGTTTCTACTCACCTTAAATAAAATGATCTGATGTGGCTTATCATGCAGTGACGATGAACGAGAAAAACAAGAATAAGAGGAAGTTCTACTGATCAAACTCAGTTCAATTCCAACTCTTTTTAATGTTTTTGTTGTGGTCAGTAGTTCAATTAATTATAGTTTTATTGATATTGCTTTAACCCTTTATCGGGCAAGTGACTATTTTCGGTCATTTCCGCACACTTTACAAGACGGTGACAGCAGCGGTTCCATTGAGGACAGTGAGTCCACAATCTCAGGTCCAGTGTGGTCTCCAGGGTCTGTAAGGTCCACCTCTGCATGAACAGGGAGTGGACCTGCTTTGTTCGGTACCATGAAGTAATGGTACTAATGTAAGGAATGATGTTCAAAGGGATCATGTGGATGTGGACAGGGGTCTGGATCAGCACTTATGTCAGTCTAATGTTCTAATATTTTCTTGTATTTTTTATACTTGTGGGATTATTGATGTATTTTTAATTAATTAATTTTTTTGTCACTTAAAGGCAAGGAACCAAATATGGTAACTTCATTGACCTTGATTTTCCACATGACAATAAAAAATTTGGAACATTTTCACAAAATTAATCAAGTCTTATGTCCTGCAATAACACACTGAGGTTGAAAATTTGAATTTCACAGTATTTCTGAGTGCCGTATAAAAGGGTTAATCATCAACTTTAAATCCTTAAATCTGTTAAGATTTCCAACAAAAACACTGGATCAGCCACACACTAGTTTTGTTTTGTTACCACCAAAGAGGAACCATACACATAAATAATGCACTTATTGCAACTAGAGAGAATATTTTGAATAAGAGCTTACATGTTTATTAGATATAATGTTGTTTTATTGAACAGATTATCAAAGGTTTACACCATTTCGCTCAAACCAGTTGGAAATTCTCTATGACCAGACCTCTTCCAACAGAGGTGGCTGCACGTGGCTTTTTTAAATAGCTGCTTTTTGGTTTTCTGACTATTGATAGTTACCATTTAACCTATTAACCCTTTATCGGGCAAGTAACTATTTTTAGTAATTTCCACAAACATTAATAATGGGGTCAAACCCGCGCCTCAGTGAGGTCAAGAAGCATGTCGGTTTTTACGACACCATACTGTGATTCGGAGAGATTTTATTGAAATTTTGCAGCCGTAAATAGCAAATATGAGGGATATTTGTCGGTTTGTGACGTTATCACAGTGGTTTCATTGCATGTGTTTACTTTTGAATTTCACAATATTTCAATGAGCGCCCTATAAAGGGTTAAAGTGCATGTTTTTGGAATGTGGTTTTTACTATTAGGGTTAATTATCATATTGTCGCCCATACAGTTAGAATAAAGTAATTTTACCTCTTCTCATGAAATGATTCTAACAATATGGTTTATTCTTAATAGATAACGTGTAACTGGGACTCAGTCTGTAATTATTGCACCTGGTTAAAGGTGATCACTGATGTGTATAAATATTAATGAAAAGGGGAATGTGTATGAAAACAAAATTATTCCAACTTTATGGGCAACAGTGTAGTTATATCATCGTGTCTGTAGCTTTTTTATACATATATTAACTTTTTTTCCTTTCACATTCTAGAGTTTGTTCTGCTTGCAGCACTTTATTTATGTATTTACTTATGTATTTTAACTTTGTCAGTAATTATAAAAGTGTCCCCTGTAGCAACTATGACATGTATGGGCTCAGAGATGTCCTTAAAATGTATATGTTGCACAAGGGGAGTTGGATTTTATTTGCTCTGATTTTTATTATTTAATTTTTTTCTCAATTTGTTTGTCTTTTTACCCTGGAAATCACCATGCACTTGTGTTGCAAAATACTACATAGATAAAATTACTATTGTACGATAAATATGAAGGTCCATGTAAATTCAGTTACTGCTCTTTGTTCCAAGCACAAAATGCCTCCAAAGCAACAATAATTCATATGGGTGACCTTTATATATAATAAATAGGATATATGCAGTGATGTACGTGGGCCCGATGGACCAATCCAACATGATTATGGACAAAAGAAGAGTCACGCACATTTGCACAGCAGTAGGAAAAAATGAAATACATTTTTAGCCAAATATTACTTGATATCTAATTCGCACACCTATTAAGGTTTTATGAACAGTTGGAATTTTGAATTTTCATTCAGTATTAAGGAAGTTACAGCCACTTTTATGTGAGGCATCATGGCAGTTTTGGCCAGTGAAGATTTTGCAAATTTCTACATCTTTGTGATTTTTTTCCCCTCAAATGTTTATATATTAATAGAACTTACTTTTCTTTTTTATACCTTCAATAATTTATTATATATCACATATATTTAAAGTTGAAAATGAAAAAAAATATATTTGCAGCAGTTTTAAAGACACTTTTACTTCGGACAAACCAATGTTGGCTCCTTGTGAGTCCGTGACTGGAAAATACCTAATTATATTTATTTAAACCACTTAAAATATAACTACAAACTTGAAAATGCACGAAAGTGGTCCTTTTGATATGTATAAATTGATGGGCATATTAAATTTTTACATTTTGTATAATTTCGTTGAAAAAAACCTACTTTTTGTTTGTGAGTCCGTCACTTTTTAGCCTCAGCCAAGATGACAGTCACCTGAAATATCAAACAGGGACTCTTTATTTATCTATAATTACAACATCTGACACACAGCAAATGATAATCATGCAATTTTATGCTTTTTTTTTTCATTGTTTATAATTTAATGTTTTATTATAATATTTTTTTTTAATTTTGCATGTAAAAAAATAATATTGTTTCAATAAATTGTCAGCCATCAAGTTGAAATAATTTCTTCCTATATCCAAGATACTTTTTATTCTTTTTTCAATCTTACATATTATATTATATTAATATTTGTTTTAAATATTTCATCAATTTTGTCTAACTGAAACTCAAGTTCAAAGGCCTTTGAAGTCTGCAATAATGTACTGAGTTAGACCTCCACATTTTATAGAAGGATTGCCCACTGACCCAGTTTGTGAGTTCGTGCCTTTACTTTTGCTTTTACTTCAGATTTTTTTTTCATAACTCTGGTAATAAAAAGTCCAAAGCTTCAAAACCACAACTATTGTATTCTAAACTATATCTTGAAACATTTCTATGTATTCAGCAAGAAAATATCACCCAGACACAGCATTTTATGACCGTTTACTTTCTGGTGTCAAACTTGCCTGTGCTTTTTTTGTGAGCCCATAACTTTTAGGTTTTTTTTCCTATTTTGACTGACAAAAATTAATCTGACATGTTTGGCCATATTAAATGTTTTAAAGGTCTATTTCTTACCTTTCCAATGATATAAATTGCAAAAGGTTACTGCAATTTGTTCAAAAGTTATGAGACCAAATAGATGGAAAAGTTGAAAACAGGCTGCGTGACTAGGCCCAGAGGTAAGACGACAGTAAATACTGGAACTAAGATCACGTGGGAAAGAAAACTGCAAATTTGCATGAGCACCAAAAATGTTAACATTGACGTGTGTCTATTTTAGGAAACACAACTTCTATTTATAACTCGTCATGTGGGTTACTTATTACATGAAATGAATGCCATGTCCTGTTATTTCAGATGGGCTTGAGCATGCGTCAGCTGATCATTATCAGCTAACGTTACCTTATTTGAGCGTCACGTTGTCGGTGTTCAGTCACATGACCGGAGACACTGACTCATACTCATGCAGGTGGACGTGGCACGGCTCTGGCGTTACCCTAACTCAGCTCCAACCCGACGTCCCCCTCAGGTGTTGAAGCTTCTGGTGTTGTTGATATTTAATAAGACTTCATACCCATGTACAGTATATGTTTGTTGAGGCGGATTAGTTCTCCCAGCAGCACCTCCATGCTGCTCAGATTCTTTGAGAGCTCCTTCAAAGAGCAAAGACTTCTCAGCCAAATATAACTTCATCGTGCCTTTGCTATAAATGGTCAGATCCTTGACAGAAGTGTCTCAGAATGAACTACATTTTAATCTGAAGCACGTACTCATGAAATACAGCCGTGAAATGCTGTTGAAACAAGAGTTAAATGATTAAAAAAAAAAAGCATCTACAAAAACACTTCCTAGACTTAGCCCACTCTGACCTACAAAACTGTGGACAGCGGAAAGTTAAACAAATGATGAACACATGTTGAATGACAGTTAATTCTAAATGTAAGTTAATATGAAAAGAATGTAGAAGAAGGTGCTCCGCGGTGCCCGCACTACAACGCCTAGAGGTAAGAGGATATTGCATCATCGTCATTCTTGTACCAAACCTTCACATCTTGACAGCTATCATGACATGGTTTATGTCTCATAAGTACACACCCCGCGTGAGTAATTTATGACAAGAGAACATTGCAGGTTGCATTTCTATGTCACAATGAATTGATTGTACATCACATCAGGGACAGGAATGACAGATACCGGCAACAAGGAAAGCGTTTCACAGCTTCACCTGCGTTTTCTCTAACGTAGTGTTTTTCATGCTTGGGGTCGGGACCACATGGGGGGTCACCTGAAATTTCTAGTAATTGATAAAAATAAAAACTTACTGATAAAAAAATGTATGGTGATCCACAAACTGAAGCACTGTGGTACTGTTTATCTGTCAAATGTTCAAACTGAAGCACTGTGGTACTGTTTATCTGTCAAA
>JAPQRP010049737.1:0-12257 GCA_037367295.1 Apogon hyalosoma | reverse complement strand
GAGAAAGAGAGAGAAAGAGAGAGAGAGAGAGAGTAAATAAACAATAACTAAGAGGGTTAAACTTGAGAAACTGTATTTTGATATATAAAAAATACACACAGTACCACTGATAAAACCCCATTTTATTCTAGCTATGGCTATTCTTTCCCAATGATAATTAACTTAGCTTTTTTACTTAGTCCAATAAAGAGTTTTCACTAAAATGAGTAGAACCTCTCTTTGTGTCAAGTATTCAGTCTTTATACAGAAGATCACTATAAAATCAATAAAATTCAGTCTTATTATCATTTTTGAGTTTTGTGGTTTAGCATAAAAGCAGCTTTTTTAAGTGTAAAACCAAATGGTTGGGGTTAAAATAATTTTGCCAAGGTCTGAGAGCTTTCATTGGCATCATTTCTGAAAGATCCTTGTGTGTAAAATTACAAAATTACATAATCTTTTATTTTCAAGCAGATAATCAGAGGTTTACTTTGTTAAAATCCAACTCTGACCTCTTCCCTGTGCTGAATTTGTCATTGTAACAGCACAAAAATAACTCTGTCATAAGAGAAGGTCGCCTTTAAAAACACATTTGGCAGTGACATAGTGATAAATTAAACAACCAACCCGCTGGCCAAAAACTGTGTTTACATGCAACTCTGAGTTAAAAATCAGGAGACTAAGTGAAACCCTGAAATGCAATCAAAACAAAGATGGATGCACAAAAAGCTTTTTACTCTTTCATTTTAAGAATGAGAAAAAGCACATCAAATCAAATCAAATCAAGACATATGGCAGCTGTGAATAAATATCAGGGTTGATGATTGATTTGATTTCTGAGCATTCCCTAAATTAAAATGTTACTACGTTGTTTTAAAGTTGACATGATATGACGTTCTCTTCTTTCTTCATCTTAATTTTGTCCAATAAATGCTCTAAATGACAATATTTTTACTTGGACTTTGTAGCAGGACAAATAAACATCTCAATGACATACCTACAAATGGTAAATCCTACAAGTGGAGCACATACGTTGTGGATGACAATTAAGATTGACCTTTTTACATTTTCTGTGGTCACAAAAGACATTTTTTGATAAAGTGTGTGAGTAAAGAGACACATATATGATAATACTACATTGACAGGCTCAGTGAGCAAGCTTTACAGTGATTTAGGACCACAGGAATGGAATATAATAGCCTGTTCATAATTATGTTTTCATTAGTGTAAAATCACACTGAAATCAGAATAGCTGTTTTTGTTGCCATTGAGGGACTAAAGGTCTGGACGTTCAGTCATAGTTTATTTAAAAAAAAAAAAAAAAAAAAAAAGGCAATAGAGGGTTAAAGGTTCAATATTTAGCATTAGCATGTTGTCTTGTGCTAACATGAAGGTTGTGCGCTAACCATTGGTGTTAGCTAACTCCATCTTTAAGCTAATGGTAGCTGGTGTTATAAACTTTAGCCTTTATAGAAGAACAGACAAGAGGCATAGATGGACTTGGGAGCTGGTCTAAGTATTTTTAACAGAAAACCAAGTCCTCCACATAGAAATCAGTTTACAGACTCTCATCATGGTGACAGAGACGGCAATGAAGTCAGCTAACAGCACAAACTTCATGGAAGCACACCTTCATTCATTGTACTTATCCTAGCTGCCATCGGTTGAAGTCTTGGTTCACCCTGAACATGGATGGTGGGACCTGGAGAGAACGCACCCACCCAGACACTGAGAGAACATCCAGACTCCACTAACAGGCACTGGAGTCGATCCCAGGGACCTTGTTGGTCTTATGAGGCAACAGTGCTGACCACTGCACCACCATGCCGCCCTGTGAGTAAAGCATGTGGAACTATATCACACTAAACATAAAAAAAGATATATGAACAAATAGTCCCAAAGTCTGATCTTTGCATTTGTTTGCTACTTACCTCCTGTGTCAGTTTCATTCTCATTCAAACTCTCTGTTGCAATTTTTAGTTCATGTTAAAAAAAAATTTCTATGAGACTGGTGTTAAATACATTATGGTTTTAAACATTTTTAATACAATCGGCATCTTTCAATTGAAAACAAATGCGTATAAAAAACATATTTTGTCAGAGAAAAGCAAGACAAAATTTGCAGAAAAATGTCTTTCTTTGTCGCTTTGTGTAATATGAGGTAGGTGGGCAGGATGTGTATCTGAATGTGAATGTTTGGGGGCGGGCGATGTGTGCCTAAATTAGACAGAGCCCCCCATCTCTGTAAACAAAAGCTCCTCCAGCAGCTCCAGCAGATCTGGAGTGTGTATGCCACTGTTATCACTGTCGAGGGGTGGTGGGGATGGTTTTCTTTTTCTTCCTCCAAAACAAAAAGCTGACCCCCTGTCGAGTTTCTCTGCAGGGGGTGTGCTCGCTGAACCATCTTCCTCTCCCTGCGAGACCCCTGGGAGACGCTCCACCGGGCCTCCACCCCTCTCCGCCTCCTCCCTTGTTACTTTACACCTCCCCTTAGACTCCCTTGTATCATTTCCCTCTCTCCCAGACTCGAGCTACCTCTGATTATTTCTCCCAAAAAACTCCTTTACGTCTTATTTCCAGGTCTTCTTTCATCTCTCTTGCATCTCTTGACCTCCATCCTGATTTTTGCAGATTCCATCCTCTTATAGCTCCTCTATTTACAATGTCTTTAAAAACACAACATTTTCTCTCCGTGCTTTCTCCACCCCTTGTTTTTCATCTTCATTCTTCTCTCCTTCCAAGCAGCAAAGTGATTTGGCGCTCACTCGGGCCTGTGAAAAGACCCAGGGGGTTGGTTGCTGTATTAGGCGACATCTCTGAATAAATAAGCATGGGTAATTTACTCCAAAACCTGCAGCCCTTTATTTTTTTCTCATCCTCTTTCACCCTTCCAGTTTAGCGAGAAGAGATAAAGACACAATAAAATGGTGGGAGATCCTCACAGAGGCTCATTATATGGTTGTCAATGAAGTTTTCTCACAGGGCTTTGTGACGGATCGCTCAGCCTCACTCCGCTCAGTCTATTCCTTTTCAGGGGAAATTATCTATATTACATTCTGTTTTTTCAAACAGCTGAGTATTTGTGTAAAACCGGCCTCATTTACGGATCTAATGAACAGCCAATTCTAGCTGAACTAAGGCAGATTATCAAGAACAAACTGCAAATGCTATCACAGCAGTTATTAGCACTGAAGCACCTCACAGACCAGGCCTATGAGACTCCGATAATAAGGATTAAGCCATTTTTAAGCAGTTTGGCTCCAGAAGAAGAGAGTTTGTGCAAAGGACTGGATGTATTGAGTCCATCCCGGATGCTGTTGCACTGTTTCTCTTTTTTTCCTCAGCCCAGACACAAACACATACTCCATTCATGGACCAGAGTGTGTGAGTGACAGGTCAACTGTGAACATCAGGTATTAATAATGCAGGACAGGAAGCAGCCCCTCACTACAAAGTTGCGCTCTCCGACTCTGCGTCTCTGCCCTTCATCCAACCAGTATGAGCTTCATAACCCGACGCAGAACGGGAGAAGACGAGGATGTGAAAACCCAACAAAAGAGCATCTGAAGACGTGACGAGCTGAAAGTGCGCAGGAGATGACTAACACTGATGTCAGATTGGATTAGGTATTTTCACAAATTTTGACTGCAGTTTTTTGCACATTTTTAAATTATTGAACTTATTTACTGCATGTAGAGTTTTCTTTGTGCATTCACCTAAACTGGTCAGATAGGTGTGGCTCTGTATTTTACCGAAATGTTCATACTTTTAAGTAATATGTGTTGTCTGATACCCACTAAAAAAAACAAAAAAACAATTTTATCATGTAACAGCACTACTAAATTCTAGCTGCATAATAACCCACTTTATTTGCATAATTATCTGTTACAGATTAAGTCTATTTTTGTCCTATTTACATATGCATAGTAATTAGATTTCCTAACACTGTATGAGTTAAAAATGTAAAATAGAATCAGTGTTGAATCAGTGTAAAACCACTAAGACTACTGATGCATGCAAACAGAGTTTTTCCACACAGTTGTCATCCAGAAAACATTTGTTAAAATGTTCATGGAATGTAGTTTCTTATGTGAAATATAAGGTATATTATTAATAGTATAAATCTAATTGATGTGAGCAAACCTGTACATGTTTTTCTTTGAGCTTAAAGTGACATCCCCTGAATGATGAATGTGTATAAATCTGTGGACAATGTTTAAATGTTGCATGTGCACTTCATCAGATGAGCATTAAGTAGTCACCTGATCACATGCTCAGTCCTACAAACATTTTACATATTTGGTTATATTTGGCCTGTTGGGGAGCAGGCGACAGTGAACAGGACAGGAAGAGACTTGACAGAGTGGCGGAGGTGGGTGAGAGGAGGATGTTCATGAAGCTGAAATCCATCATGGACAACACTTCTCACCCACTGCATCAGACCGTGGAGGCTCTGAGACTGATACACCCACAGAGTAGGAAGATGCACTAGCACAGGACATTCATTCCCACCACTGTCAGACCAACGTGATATCCTGACTAATGTAAAAAAAAAACACACCACTTTTAATTGGTGTGTTATCTGTATGCATTATAAGCTGAGGCACACTGAGGCGTAGGGTCAGGGTTATTTGAGCCAGAGATCTTGGCATGAATTGACACATGATCAAATGGCATTGAATAACACAAGAAAGGTCAAAAATGCATAGCTATAGCACGCCAAATGCCATAAGAACTTATGTGACATACAATGTCATTTATTGAGACCAGCCTGGTCAGACTGTTCAACCCAACAGTGTAGCTCTGTTATGTTTGTCTCCCATCTGTAGTGTCCGACATATTGCAATTCTACTTCTTGTATAAATAAATAAATAAATAAATAAATAAATAGGCTACAAAGTTTTATTACTTACTATTATTATTATTATTATTATTGTTATTATTATTATTATTATTATTATTATTGTTTGTTTTTTGCACTATCTTTATGTCTGCACATTTTCTTTCACTTTATCCTGTTGCTGCCTTGACCAGTCAATTTCCCCATCATGGATTAAAAAAATTCATCTAATCTAATCCTTGATTACAGGACACAATTGCTGTGGCATCAGTTATGCCATACAATACTTATGCAGTGTCCCAATTAATGCCACAG
The DNA here is from genome assembly GCA_037367295.1 of Apogon hyalosoma. Classification (NCBI taxonomy): domain Eukaryota; kingdom Metazoa; phylum Chordata; class Actinopteri; order Kurtiformes; family Apogonidae; genus Apogon; species Apogon hyalosoma. The sequence goes on along the minus strand of JAPQRP010049737.1, from coordinate 7,123 downwards.
CATTTATTACCATTCAGATTTGCTGGAAATTTCTGCGGAGCTTTTATCAATGATGGGTGAGTCAGACTGCTGTGTAAAGTCTTGTTGATTCCCAGTGGGGTGCAGATCTGGACTCTGTGGTGGCCAGTCCATGTGTGAAAATGCTGTCTCATGCTCCTTGACCCATTCTTCAACAAAATGACCCTGATGAATACCTAGTTTTGTCATCTTGGAATATGTCTGTGTCATCAGCAAAGAAAAAAATCCATTGATGTTCAGACTTAATGATGTTTACTTTTGCAGGGAATTAATAAAGCTCACTAATCAAGGGAAGTTGACATTTTTACTTTATAAAAATCAAATTTACTTCAATATGTCATCAAGATTGGGGTATGGACGTATGTTTAGACACCTCCACTGTCTGGGAGGTATATTTTATTCCTCCACTAAAAATGGGCACGAAAACAAGCAGCCAAAGTGTTTGTACAAAATCAGTCATGACACTTTTTGTTTTACCCGCTCTGCACATATGTGTCTTCCTGACATCACTGTCAGAGCATATTGGTGGAGGATATGTGGATCCAAGAATAGATATAAACTGAAAAAAAAAAAAAAAAAGATTCAAGCATTGATGCAGGAGTGAAGGCCTGCAGTGTGACTGTAACTGCTCAAACTCACACCATTCTCATCATAGGTGGAGTTCCTGGTGGAGGCCTGTCAATATGTGTAAGTTTGCAGATAAAAATAAGGAGAGACAGAAGTGTAAAAGCAGGAGCTGGAAGGATGGGTATACAAATAGCACATGATGTTAATAAAACTTTAGTGAACAGTAATAGATGATGAAAACACCTTCAGATACACAGTTTCTTTTGGTCAAATTAGCTAATTTGAATGCAGTGATTTTGCAGCTTGCCTGCCTTTCTTCTTTATTTTTGTCTATCAAACTCTATCCAAGTTCAGCACAAAGTCTGGACCATAAGTAAAACCTTTTAGCAGAGTTTTTCAAAACTTTGACTGGTAGCAAAGGCTTTTTAATAAAAAACATTCACATTTATTCCTTCCAGTGGCTTAAATATCTGCTGCTATCATAAAACAGTGTGACTTTAAACAAAGGCACTGTACAGAATTTAAAAAGCCTTTGGCATGCAAGGAAAATAATTACCTTCTGTCTTTTTCTTCACAACAATATGAACACAACATTTCTCTGCCAAGCCAACAGGGCTTTGCAAGGTTTGTGACGGCAGATGACACTATCATGTCACTTGGGTTTTTCATGTCCTAAAATCACAATATGAAATTTCCATGAAAACTTTAAAACCTATACAGTGTAGGGCCACACTGTGCTTCTTCACATCCTGTTTGAGCATTTTTATTACAAAGATGCAATGGCAGTTTTCCAAAGTAACATTTCAGTCTCCAGTTCTGGTTTCAAGACGAAACACCACAAACCTCTATCAAAATAGACCATGTAAAGTTTCTACAAATTTATATTACAGGTCAAGAGTGGCCACAGTTTCCTCTTTTAAAGATATGAACTAAAGATGAGATGGGTTTAATCTCATAATCAGTTTAAAATGGTCTAAATGACAAACTCAGTGAAAAACAGGAAATAGCAACATCTGGGAGACAATAAAATTGAACCACAACAAGAGACTTGTAGTATGGTTCATATAAATATGAGGACCGATTAAAACATGAACCATATGAGGGGAGATACATTTAGTCGGCTTCTGGTGAACACATGGGTTGAAGGGTGTAAAGTTTAACCCCAGTCAAGAGAGAACGAGGAGGTAGGAAGGTTGATCTAGTGAAACACACAAACTGAACAGGTGCAGGTCAAGATACAGGGTGGACTTTCCTGACAATTTTAGATCTAGTTCTGGAAATGCCAAGATTGTAAGTGTTTTTTTTTCCTTTACAATGTGTAGATGTGGCACGTAGAGGTTGGAATAGTGTTTGCACACTTTTCTGTGTATTAATGTTCTCTTTATATCAATTGATGATTTGTTAATCTGGTTCATTTGAATGTGTTGCACTCGGCCAGCAGAAGATATGTTAAGTAGAAACACATCACTGCAAGCTGTGTACAATAAGTCCTGTTTGTGTGTGCATATGTGTGTGTGCACGTGAGTATGTGTGTGCGCTGGAAGGCAGGCACAAGTGTGTGTATAAACCAGGAACCAACTCGTAATATCTGTTGCTACTGACTGCATGTGCATCTTGTTCGTTTCTGCCCTTGAAGCGATAAAATATGAAGCTTTTCTTTGTGCCTCTGTTTTCTGAGTGGTGTAACAGAGCCAAGAAGTTGTGCTGCCCTTGCAATAGAATAGAATAGAATAGAATAGAATAGAATAGAATAGAATAGAATAGAATAGAATAGAATAGAATAGAATTCATTGCCATTTGCCATGCACAGGTTCATTGTGGCACAGATACCTTGGAACTCTTGTGCGTTTCCGAGTCCAGTTAAAAAGCAAAGTTTAGAAAAGCACAGTGATAAAATTTAAAGTACACTCAAAATACGGTTAAAAGTGCAAATTATAAATGCACAGTGGCTCAGTATTTGGTTTCAGCACAAATAAATGGCAGGAAATATCACTGCATAACAGAAGAAAGTTTAGTTATGGTTTTAAAGTTGTAAAAAAAAAATCTTCTTTCAGCATCACAATGGTTTCTCAGCTTTAAATATCCTGATGTGCAAATAAATACTACTCTGTACTGTTTCAGGTAAAACAGGCAGACTGTGAAACTTATTGTCATGTCTCCCTGAAAAGTGAAAGTCAAATTGTGTTGCCTTGTGCACTGTAATTTGTGGATTCCTGACATTCTTTGAACTGAGCACAAAGGAGAATCAAAGACCCTGTTCATCCTCACGCAGCTCTCCTCCAAAAGCATCTTTGTCCTTAGGTGAATCTGTCTTTTTCCCGTTGCTGCTCCTTTGTTAAGAAGCCGTGGCCTCCATTGCTCTAAATTTGACTGAATGCTGGGGTTTGTCTCCTCAGAGGGTATTCAACATTTTAGAATAAAAGAGTTTCGCTCCAATCAATATTCATGAACGAGGATCACTCGCTCCCAAAGCTGGGAACGAAACAGACGAGAGTTGATGCTCCTGGATGAAACCTGGAGCTGATCCACGGGCAGACGACCAGAGACCCGGTGAATTTAGAGGCTGAACATCTGCTCACAGCTTTTTTCTCCACACAGGGACTCGTCTTTATCCGGCATTTAATCAAACACTGACTTCCATTTAAACTCACTAATGAGGTTAATGTGCTTGTGGTGTTTCCATCTTTAGTCGGCTACTTTTGGAGATCTCCACCTCCACATTATAGGTGCTCTTTTTTCTGTACACATCTAGTTTCTCTTCTGTGGATCAGACAGTGGACAGTATGTTTTAACTTGTACTGGTCATGCTTACGACTTTAATTACGCTTTGTTTATTACTTATAAACCAGAGAGTTGCAGATTCAGTAAAAAAAATTGCCATAAATGGACCACACTGGACCTGTTTATTATGTGAATTATGGGCAGGGGCAGAACCTATGGGGAGCAGTCATTGTTGCTGGTTGGAAGTGACATACTCTCATTGATTCCAGGTGATGATTGTGAGTAAACAAGCAGCAGTCAGTGAGCAAAACTGAGTGGAAAGTACTTGTTCATGCATGTTGTTTGTGCAGCCATAAGCTTTGCACTCAACCATTGTCTAAGAGATACAACCCAGCACTGGCCGACAATGTGTCATCTTATTTCCACTAGGTGGTACCGGCTCGACTGGACTTGACCTGACTGCCTTTTTGTGCTTCCACTACATAAAAGGACTTGGAATCTGGTACCTGGTACTAGCTTTTTGGCATTTGCTCCACCGAGTTTCCAAAGTGGGGAAAGAGATACTAAAACATGACACGTAAACACTGCAGACCACTGATTGGTCAGGGAGTTGTCTCTGCATCATTACATCATCAATGTGCAACCCGCTATTTAAAAAAAAATATATTCTGAAGTTTACAGTAAATATACCAGTAGGTTAATCCACATGATGGCAGTCCACAAAACTACACTGTGGTCAGTCAAGAAGGTTCAGACATTTCTGTCCTCGGAGGCCAACGACAAAATTCAGCATGAGCTTGACAGGACAACACACGAGTGAGTTTATCAGCAACTTTCTGAGCAGGAAGTTATGCGCCACGTTGCTATGACTTCCAGTTATTCTAAAGTCGGTAGTATCCCGTAATGGAAACGGTCTCCAGGAATAGTATCTGGTACCTGAGTCGAGTTGAGTTGAGTCGTTCCATGTAGACTGGTGTCTGCTGCACGGGGTCAGTGACCAGTGACCACACCTGACCGATGGAGCAGTGACTTAGTCCTTGACAACAGGCTGGTGGAACCGATAGTATTATACATGATCTTTTGAAATAGCTAGCAATGAAAACTCACTACAGGTACCCTTTAAGGCTTCATGAACCTGCATATAGTGTGACTGAAATTACAGTCTGTCATATATATTTCTACTATTCAGCTCCACCAGCAGCATTTAATTTGCATTATTTGCTATGTATTATCTGAAGTTTTGAAATCTAAATCTACCTCATAGCAATTAACAGCACTGCATGCCTGAAAATGTGGATTTCCTTTCCCTAAGGTCTTCCCAAATTACAGTAAGATATACTTACAGGCTGTAATTTTTGTTACAATAATATGCCACGGTTTCACATTTATGTTGAGTTTACTAATATTAAGCTTACAAACGGTATAAATGATTTAATTGTGCAAATTGCAGCATCAAGTCGACCTGCTGCTTTGTCAGACTTTTATTTCAGTTAGAGTGCTGACTATAGGAAAGGATGGATCTTAATGAGTTTGCTTGCTTCAGCAGGAATGCTCATATTATTGTTGTTAATGTTGTTCATTGTTAATTCTCTGTGTCTGACTCAGTCCCTGTGCCCCAGCTGAGTGTTTTGGGCGTGTTGTGTCTGGAGCCCTGAGACTGGAGGTGCTCCACTATGACGCTCCTCTGAGCCTTTGTGGCTGGATGAGGGGAAAGAGGTGGGAAGGAAATGAGGAGGCAGAAGAGGAAGCAAGCAAGAAGGAAAGGCATGAAAGGAGGAAAGAAGGTAAGAGAAGAATCTGACAAAACAGGAAACAAAATGAAAGGACAGGAATGGAAAGGAAATGGCATGAGGAAACAGAAATGGACACAAGGAGCAGAAGGGAGAAAACAAATGGAGGTAAGGAGAGGAGGTGATTAAAGAGAGGAGACAAAGAAAGGACACTGAAGAGGAGGAGGAGGAGGAGGAGGAGATAGGACAGGAGAGGAAAAGAAGGAGAGAGAAAACTAGGAGACAAGGAGGATACAAGGAGAGGAAAGAGGACAACATTAAGAGAGAGGACAGAAAAGTCAATAAAGGAGGAGGAGGAGGAGGAGGAAAAAGTGTAAATAGGAAAAAGAGACGGATTGAATGAGAAGGAGCAATTGTGAAAAGGAAGGTAGGATAGGAAACCACAGCGAGAAGAGGCAGGGGAAGAAAAGGCAAGAAGCAGACGAGAAGAAGAACACAAAGAAAATGAAGGACAGGATGGAGACGAGGCTGTTAGTTGACTTGATGTCACCGATGAATTTTACATGAGTTGCGTCGTAGCGATACAAGCCTTGGCCTTGAATACGTGACCCACAATTCTGCTGTCAACTTGTAGCTCCTTGTGGTGCAAATTACACATCAAATTTATTTAGTGAGCCACATCCGGGTGAAGGTTACGATGTACACGCTGATGCTAAGTCACGCCCTCCATTCCAGCCCACGGTCACACAAAAGCCTGTTTTATCGGGGTGAATCGGTCCATGGCTTCCAGTGTCTTTAACTCAACACTTTTGCTGAAGTCGATGAAAAATGTCGCAGGAGGAAAAATGGAGGAGGAGTTCATGGATAAGAATTCAGGATGAAGTTTACTACACAATACTAAACTAAAAGTCAAGAACATTACCGACTGTGAAATTAAAATAAAATAGGAATTTAGGCTACAAGGCTCAAAAGTGACAGAAAAATGTTTATCATATTTAGAATGGCTGTTCACCCTCCTATCCTGTCTATAAATCTAACACTGTACATATCATCAGTCTTATTTTACTCACATTCAGACTGATTTGGCTGCATTTCTGTTACTGCTGAAGTGATGATTCAAATGATTCAACGTCTGTGACCGAAGTAAGATAAGGGTATTTCTGAAATGGTCATTAGAAGGAAATCATATGGAATCAACATGTACTACAGTTTCCCAAACTTTGTTGGGCAAGTGACTATTTTTTCTGATAATTTCCGCACACACTACAAGACAGAGACAGCAACAGTTACAGTGAGGACAGGTCCAATGTGGTCTACAGGGTCTGCAAGGTCCACCTCTGCTTGAACAGTGAGTGTACCTGCTTTGTTAGGTACCATGAAGTAATGATGATGATGTTCAAAGGGTTAATGTATATGTGGACGGGTGTCTGGATCAGCACTTATGTTGGACTAATGTTCTAAAAATGTTGTTCCAGTGTTCTAAAATGCATGTTCCTTTCCATTATATGTGGGTTTTTTTGTGTATTTTATATATACTGTGCAGGGTGTCCCAAAAAATTTGACTTAATTTCTCCACCACACTGGAAACTCATCGTGCGAGCTTATCTTAACAAGAATCTGCCAGGAAGATAGAGTGGACGTGCTAATGATGGCGACAACGTGCTATTGAAATGGCCCCCACGCTCACCTGACCTAACGCTGCCATTTCTTTCTGTGGGGTTACGTGAAAGGACTTGTCTATATCCCAACACTTCCCACATGTGTAGAGGAACTCTAGAGGAGAATCACTGAGGAGCTCCACTACCGACGTGATGTGTGCCGTGTCACAAGCAGCGCACACACTGAACATTTATGATAACTTTGGAACATTATAAAATTACCACCCCCCAGCATTTTTCATTTGAAATTTGTAGAATAAAACATTTTATGTCCAAAATCAATCCTGTTAAGTATAATTTCTTTTGACCATATAGTTACTCCAATATCTCAAATGATGTCAAATTTTTGGGACACCCTGTACTTTTTCAGCTACAGGCAAGGAACCAAATATAGTAACTTCAGTGACCTTGATTTTGATTTTGATAGAT
>JAPQRP010049736.1:0-12258 GCA_037367295.1 Apogon hyalosoma | reverse complement strand
CCCCCCGACGAAACACGCACACGTGCATCACCACCACCCCAGCTGAATCCACACACACACACACACGCACACACACACACTTCCAGACCAACAGATCAATTCTACAGGAAACACTGCAATGTTGAAAAATGAGCGACGAACAAGAGAAAAATCACTTAAAACGAAGACTTAGTGCCAAAAAGAAAAGTGACTTAAGTTATCTAGAATTATTGTGACTATAAGAAGGATGATACTGAAACACCATGTTCTGTGTCAATTGTGCCTTCCACCTGCTGCCACAGCATGAGACACAACTAATTTATTTGAGCATTTACGTTGCCACCACACAGCTATTATATTCTCTTGAGTAGTTTTTTTATATCTCAATATATATTGCAGGGTTAAAGAAAATTGCAATGTCAGTTTTTTTCCAATATCGTGCAGCCCTACTGAGAACCTTCTTCATCCTTCATCCATCTACCTTACATCGGTGTGGTAGGACTGTTTGACTTTTAACCTTCAGGTGGAAGGTGAACAGGACTGCTTCCCTTTTCTTCAAGGAAGTGAAGGGATCCATTTGTTTCAAAAGACATTTATTTTTAGGGTGCACCCAAATTTTCCAATAGGGAATAGATTAATTGCCGGTTTAGAGTGTTATTTCATATGTTTATGTTTTTGTCAATATACTATAATTCAATGTTTACCATTCCATCGTCACATCCTTTTCACTCACTGGTGTTCTCTCTTAATTATCACCCCTTTTCATGAACCTAGAGTATTCTGGCCCATCAGTGTCTCCCTCAGCATATGGGTTACATAAATTTTATTTATAGAGCACTTTTCACAAACAGGGAGTCTCAAAGTGCTTTACAGTGCAAGATACAATTAAAAGCAATTAAAAATACAAAAATAAAATACAGTTTTAAAATGCAATTAAAATACAATTAAAATGTGATACATACATTGAGTGCAGTCAGTTTGTAGCAGCCCTGAATCAGTTGGATTTAAATGCCTGCTTGAACAATAGTGTCTTAAGGTGTTTTTTAAAAGTCTCAACAGAGTCCAAGGACCGTAAGTGTAGAGGAAGATTGTTCCAGAGACGTGGCGCCACAGTTTTAAAAGATGTCACCCCGTATACTAAAACAAGTATGGGGGACTATAAGCAGATGCTGCCCTGAGGATCTCAGGCTGCGAGCCGAGCTACAGGGCTGTATCAGAGCAATAATGTGTGCTGAGGCCTGGCCATGTAAAGCTCGGAAGGTGAGCACTAGAATTTTAAAATGAAAGCAATACAGGACAGGGAGCCACTGGAGAGATTTAAGAATAGGAGTGACGTGACCTCTCCGGTTAGCATGAGTTCTGGACAAATTGCAAGCGAGCCAGCTCCTTTTTGTCTAGACATGTGAACAGGCTGTTGCAGTAGTCTAAGCATGAAGACACAAACGCGTGGATGATCATCTCTAACTCATTGTTGTCATTTATCATTTTAGCTAGGCTGATTTTTGTTCAAGTCACCTTTTATCGAATCTGTTTGCTTTAATAAGTTATTCGATGAAATAAAGGGTACTGCACAGATTTGGGCTCCTATTTGCAACCCAGAACACATGAGCTCCAATAACCACAAGAAGTGTCAGTGGAGGAAGTGGCCCTATGCCATCTATCTTTAAACACATGCCTGTGGTGGTCACAGAAGTTTCATTAAAAGTTAATTGTTATTGTAATGAACAAGCACAAAGCAGCATTATAGTAGTTTGCATGAAATACTAATGATTTCACTCTCTCACCTCTTTAGTTTTTAATTTCATTTACACCCACCCACCCATACATACTCAGACTACAGGGTAATCGGTTGTTAAACAGTTACAGAAAAAATTATTAGACCACCCCTTGTTTTCTTCAATTTCTTGGTCATTTTAATGTCTGGTACAACTAAAGGCACATTTGTTTGGACAAATATAATGAAAACAACAACAATAGTTCATAATAATAATTTAATAATAATAATAACATAATTTCATAATAATTTCAGGGCTGATATCTAGTCATTTACCATGTTTTCTTGATAATAACCAAAATCACATCAGTTCTTACATCAATAGCTATGGCATTGTACAACCAAAAACAGTGCTTTAGGCATTCCATGTCTTCTTTTGTCTGTTTTAGTCGCATGATACACACAGGAGTTAGTACTTGATTACAAAACAATTGTTTTTGATTACTTTTGATGGTCTAATAATTTTTTTCCACAACTGTATTAATCTCAACTTCCTGTGTCTCTGATTTATCCAGTTTGGATGGTGGAATGTACCTTCCTGGTCCGGCAAAAGATCTAGCAAAGATGACTCATGAATACTATTAAATTCTGAAGGTAGCTCACCAGACCAAACTGTATAATGGGCATTTTTGTTCAGTTACTTTTGCTTTGATTTTGGTCATAGTCTGTCTTGTTTTGTACTTGTGTTTGAGGTAGTTTGGCCAAGTCACCATGTATCGTCCCTGTATCATTATGTTAGGTCTTGGTTTGTTAAATTAACACCATCTGGTTTGGTCATTGAGCCATTCTATAGGCCCGGTACAGGCTTAGGTTGTTTTTCATTTTCAGAGTGAAAAACCCACATCATTAGATACATTTCTGTAAGAATGTGTGTCTTTGAGTGTCAGTGAGTAGGTCCCTATCATCTTTAAAATGCAATATTAGACAGAAAATCTTCAAGATTGGCACAACCGTTAGCTTGGAGTCGAGGATGAACTGGAGAGATTTTGGTGGACAAAGGTTAGGAGTCATGGTTGCTGTTACCTCATGTCTATCCAGGGTTTCAGGAATACAATATATAAGGAAAAGCTTGAATTTTTCCAAATGTCTGTTTTGGGTCGAGGTCAAAGGTCAAGTCACTTTGACCTTAAAAGACACATTTTTATGTTAATAATTGACAGAACTGGATGGACAGATTGTCATGTGAGGATAGTCGATGTCAGGTCCCTGTTTTTCTGTATTTTTTTTCTCTCTTTTGCCTTCCAGCTCTATCTCTCTATCCCTCTCTGTATCGACCTCTATCACTCTCCAGGACGGTGCATGGAGATTAGCAGACCTGCTATCCATCACCACTCAGTATCAGCTGAAAACTCCAGTGCTTCAAGCCATCCTCGCTGGAAAGTTGTCTCAACCACAAGTGGTAAAAGTCTACTGGTTCATGGTCCACACTCAAGCTGGTCTCCAACCCACACAGCCCACCACAGTACTGGTCTGATTTAAATAAGTTGTGAATGTATTTAACCACCGTGCATGCTTTATTTTCTGATTCTAGGAAAGGGTCCACATTCTCCATCTGTGGCAGTGGATGAATTTTATTTAACCTAACAGTATTATTTCACTCTTTAATCTCTTCAGCTTGGCTTGATTCCTAACAATCACAGTGAATAAGCAAAATAATTCTATTTACATCCATCCTCCATCTACACTCAACCTCTTACAGCCCTGGACAGATTGGCCATGCATTCACACCACTGGGCTACTGATATGAAACTAAAACATCCTCATATGTCTTCATATAATGCAAGGCCCATTTCTATTTCTCTTAAAGGATTGTATGTAGCAATTAAAGTTTTCAAAAGCTGTAGAATATTTCTACTAATAAAACAAAATTTCCTACTCGGTACAAGTCAAAAGTCGGCTGCAGTGGAAGTGAGTGAAATTATCAAAACTAAATAGTTTTTAACAAAAGTTTTTGTGATGCCCACTTAAAGGGAAATGTCTGTTAAAGTCTAGTAGAAGAAATGAGTCAACCTATTCATGGACATGGCTGTCTCAGAGTCTCGTCTTGGCTTTGTGATTTATACTGTTGCATTGTGATGTTTCCTCAGCTGGAGGTGCACTTGTGAACCCACTACAGATCTTCAAAAGAGGTGCAGTCCATTCCCATGCTTTTTCCTTCGGTCCTGCTATTAAATATAAGAAGATCAGGTTAAGTGATCAAAGACCCTTAGTTTCTGGGGCTCAAGTGTTGCTCCATTTCATCAAAGGCCAAGCAGTCTTTTAACCTCCACTACTTCAAGGTAACATAAAACTTGCAGGTAATGGAGCTTTGCCTTTCCTGTAAATACTGTATGTGCCTTATTCAGTGGGAACCAATATGAAAGAGGCTATAATAACACAAAATGGAAGCTTCTTTTCTCACGTTCCACCAGCCTGCAACAACAAAGGCACCTGCCTCTTTTATCTACTAATTTTATTTATTTATTTATTTTAAATCAGACTTCAAAACACATCCGGCTGACACTTGGTGTTTCCTCAGACCAAAGTGTTTATCAGACAAGCATGTATCAGGCCAATCAGGGCATTGTGTTGCCAGTAACTGGCTTCCTCCTGCTCCTGGTTAATTGTCATGACATGTGTCCATGCAAACCACAACTTCAGGGCTATTGGTATCAGCTTCCTCTTTGATGACTAATGCTTTATTCAGATGTGGGGCATTTGTTTCCAATGTATTTTTGAACAAGCACATGTTTTAATAAACACATTTGTTCCATGTTATGAAATGTTACATTAGTCCATGGAAGACTAATGGATTAGTGATAATTAGGCCCTCACTTGGGATTTACAAATTCAAAGAGAAATTTGTGATGAAAGTCATACGCTGCTTTAAGTGCATGGTAATAAAATAGCCATGCTTTTGTATTTCAGAGTAGGCACCCTTGTAGCGTTTCTTGTACCTGGCAGCATTCTGAATGAAAACATCCACAACAAGGCCAAATACTATGGAAGAACTTAAAATACTTGTAGATAATCGGGGGCTCTAGATGTTTGTGGGGTCCTCCAAAAAACAAGTTTTTCTAAAAGGTTTTTAAAGATATAGAAATGTTTTCCTCCTTGTCGTGTCTGTACTTCACAATATCCATCTGTGCACCAGACAGATCTACCCCAGATGGAAAGAATTTTTTTTCTTCTTCTAAGTCTGCCTCATTCTTCTCTGTGTCACAGAGAAATTGTCTATCACTGTGGATTGAAAACAGAGAAAAAACAGAGCGTCCTAAACATAAGGCCAGCATATGTTGACACATTGCACATATAGGCAGCTTTTATTTTCAACTTGGATTCAGTTTGCACCATCGCCACATCATCAGTCTGCTATTAGAACAGTTTGCTCAATGAAGAACATACAAGTATTTGCCTTACCCTCACAAATCTGCTAAACTATGCTAGACTACAATGGAATGGAGACAATAAGAATAGTATATTTTCATTTGAGTAGTCCAGAATTTTGCAGAGTAAATTATAATTCAAAAGAATTAACCCTTTTCATTTGTTTTCTTGCACTGAAAATGGCTCCATCATAACTCTCTTCATTCTTTTTTGATCACTACTGAGGATCGACACAGAACTAATGCATTTCTTTGAGCCCTACCATGTGTTAAATAATAAGGTTTTGTATCACTTCAGGTTCACAATATTGTTATATCCTGGTTAATTTTTTTCTTGTCAACGCTGATGAACCAGTTAACCAAGCCTGCCTTCACAATGTAGAACAAGACTGACAAAGTTAGAAACATGTGTAGATGTACTCCACTACACTGGAGTTGGTAGGCAGTAAAACAGAACATGACTTACTTTAAAAGGGACCCCGACAACTAAGACATGTTTACCCTAAAATGTTTACTTTACGTTGCAATGCATTCTGGGGAGTGATGTCAAATGGTTGTTCGAAGCCAGCTGAAAACAAGCTCACAGACCAGCAGCGGAATGAACTCATCTGTTCAGCCTTTCCAGTTTGAACCTGAGCGTACACAGACATAAAATGAAAGTGAAGAAAAGACCAACCAACATTTAGAAGAAAATGAAGGCAAAGGAAGACATGAGGTGGCGAGAGTGGGACAAAACAGATAGTGTTTGTGCGGGAACTGCTTATCAATGCCGACAGAGCTAGAGAGCGTTTGTTACAAAGAGCTCAACTTTATGTCAGCCGCTGTCCAAGGTACTTATTCACGTAAAACTGACCATACCAGTAGCCTATAACTGTCCTATTAACATTTATAAACACATATTACAGCACTACATTACATTATATGGCATTACAACACTGTAAACTCTACCTTGAGTAAATTGGTCTGCCACTTCATATTGTAATATTATTTTTCTTTCCATGTCTAACTGTACCTTATTGTTGGATCTGCATTTTTATTCTCTGTAATTTTTTTTGTTATTTATTTATATTTTGTCTATATGTGTAATTTAATTTATTCTTGTAGTTTTTATGTCCTCTTATTGTTAGTTTATGGTTATTATGGCTTGGAATGTCTGATGTTTTGCATATTCTTGACATGTTCTATTTTTTGTATGTTCTATCGATGAATAATAAATCAATTCTTGAGGAAAAAACCAACACTGTCCACTCACAGATTTTGTAGTCCTTACAGGTGAACTGTCCTCATCTGTGCCCAGTGGGTATTTGTCATCGTCAATGTCCATGTCCACCTCCAATACTTGAGCACATTAGTTCAACTTCTCCCATCTTTGGCATTTCCTCTCGCGGTTTACACTCGCCAGTCGTGGTTGTTTAAACTCCCTGTCAGGAAAAATGGTGTTCACTGCCTTTTTTTAGCCGTCATTTATAACCCAAAGCACCAATGAGCTCGTCATTCAGCCATGGACAATGACAGTCCTCCAAAGCGTCCAGGCTGAAATGATGGGAACAGCTGTGAGTCCTTGGGCAGTCGCACTCTTCCACACACATTTTCCAATTGTTTTCTAATTTTCTTTTCTTTTCTTGTTCAAAGCTGTGGATACATACATTGGTTCCCTTGTTGCCTTTCAACTGGAAATTACAACCAAAAGCCGCACAGTGAGGCATTTTGTGATTGTTTTTCTCCATAAATAAAGTTGAGCAGTTAAACGCTGTGACGTCATCATCCTGAATGCAATCCACGCGCAAAATAATGGCTGCTCCTGTTAATAGAATTATGTTGTAAACAAGTTTTTTTTTTTTTTTTTTTAATAAATAACACACATATTCATATACCTTTAACAATTGTATTTAGTAGTTGAGTTTAATCTTAGTATTTTAAAACCTATTTGTCTTTATAGTCAGGGTTCCCTTTGAAAGTGCTATATGTAGGATTGTGGCTAAAACTGGTATTGCAATCCCATTTAAAATACTGTAGTGTAGTATCCCCTCCCCCTGACTAGGGGTTGCCAGATCCAGCATAAGCATCTACTACAAGGAGCTACAAGGGCAAGCGATGAGTCCTACACTGGTATTTATACAGTCTCTTCTTGCCGCGTTTCCACTACGTGGAACCAGCTCGACTACTCGACTCGACTCAACTTGGGTACCAGGTACTATTACTGGTTTCCATTACAGGATACTGCCGACTTTAGAGTACCTGGTCTAGTCATGCAGCATGTTAGTTATGAGTTGCCTGCTCAGAGTTGCTGATAAACTCACTTGTTGCATGTTGTCTCATCAAGCTCATGCTGAATTTTTTCGTTGGCCACCAAAGACTGAATCTCCTCGACCGACCATGGTGTAGTTTTGCGGGCTGTCACCATGTGGTTTGACCTACCGATATATTTACTGTCAACTTCCGCATCTGTTTTTTTGTAAAATGGGGAAGTCACAGAGACAACTCTGACCAATCAGTAGTCTGCAGTGTTTATACATCGCAATTTAGTATCTCTTGGAATCTCAGCGGATGTGATACCAAAAAAAAAAAAAAACAGTACTGGGTACCAGATTCCAGGTCCTTTTTTGTAATGGAAATGCAAAAAGGCCAAGTCGAGTCGAGTCGTGCCAGTACCACGAATTAGAAACGCGACAATAGTCTCTTCCCCTGGGCCACGGTCTTTTCTCCTGGGGATGGACCGTGGTCTCTTCACCTGCGGTGTCTTCACCCAGGCCCATCCAGGGAGAAGAGACCACAGCTCGGCCCGGGAGAAGACCCCACAGCCCATCCTGCAGCTCACCCCACAGATTGGCCTGGGAGTATACATCGCAGCCCGGGGCCACAGTCTCACCACCCAGTAAGAGCCACTGAAAGCCACGGGAGACCACAGGAGGGCAGGCATTGGTTTTTCAAATTCTGCTCCATTTTCAGCCGTCTCCATGTTTCAAAAGCATCTCCTATACAAATCCTTGTTTTGTTTCTCAGTTTGTCACCACGTATTTGGGAATAATAGGAAGCCTTTTAGGTTTAGTAATGTCAGACATTTATGATCAGAAATGTTCCAGATGCAGCTCAGTGGGAACTGGCAACCTGGTTGCTGAAACACTACTGACTTGGTGATTGGTAGATAGGTGATGGGTGGAGTATCAGACCAAAACACAAAATGACAACATAAACATTATTTAGGGGCTGACACTTAGCTTTTCAAATGCAGATGTTCTGGCTGTACTACTATTGTCAGTGATATCAGTATTTAAAATGAACAGGATTCCTTGATGTCTGGTGAGTTAGGGCCATTTTATGATTACTTGGAACATAATTCCTACATACTGCACCTTTAAGTTGCAAGATAATATACTATATCTTCATCTAGATGTATTTAAGGTGACATGATTATATGATGAATTCTGAATCTGGTCAAATATTTGTCTGTAAAATGACTTCCAGCAGTGGTAGGCTGAGTGTGTGATATTTTGTCATATCTGATGGTGAAGTTGTAGATTGCAACAAACTGAACCCCATCCCCTACAGTGGCTAAAAAAATGTTTTGTCATTTAGTGATTTTTTTTTTTTATTAAGGAGATAATAAGTCTGGTCCACAGGTAAAACATATGGTACAGTACCTTATCATAAGGTGCCATGTGCTATAAAGTGGAAAGAAACAAAAAAAAATAAGTTCCTTAAACAACCATCAGTTAGAAGAGAGCATAAAAGTTGGACTGTGTTTAAATGGACGAAGGTCATGTGGTCTGATGAGTCCAGATTGACCCTGTAATGGCCACAGAGTGATGGGGTCATCAGGGTGAGAAGAGACACAGATGAATTGATTACCCATCATAGCTAGTGCCTACAGTATGAGCCAGTGGGGGATACTGTTGTGATGTTGGATTGCTTCAGTTGGTCAGGACTAGGTTCAGTGGCATTATGTGTCCGACCTATCATCAGTACAAGATATTGGTGAAAATTTAATGCAACTCTGGGATGGGGGTAAATGTTGTGACATGTACGCTTACTGAAACAATGCCATGACGAGTGTGTGCTGTAATCAAAGCTAAATAAAAAGTGTGTGACTTTTACTTTTACAAAGGGATCTGAACACTCATTCTATCGTTCAACTCATCACTCTTCCTCTGCACTAATGAGCACCTGAGCATTTATGTTCCAGCGTTAACAGTCTTTTGGTGTCTCAGTATCTGCTGCCAGTTGCACCAAAGCCATGCTCTTTGTATCAATAAATATTCCACATACTCTTTGGTCACACTTTCTCCTTACATTATGTCGTCACAGTGATCAGATGTCATTTTCAACTCACACTTCGTACCCAACAACAAATAATGCATACTTTTATGACTTCATAGAAATTTAGTATTTTCCTCTAATCCTTTCAAGTTTGTCCTCAGCAGCTCTGTTTGTCCTATGATCCGTCTCCCCCTCCCTCCCTATCACTCATCCCTTTCCTCTCTTTTTTCTAATCCCAGACAAAAGGGAGTTGGACACTCATTCCACAAGTTGGATTTGTAAATAGCTTGAACCACATCTAAAAGAGAGACAGAATTAGTGAGAAAACACCAACTCAGGGCAGAGGAAAAGGAAGAGAGAAAAATACCACATTGTTCGATACTCAGGCCGAGAAACTGAATCCTCTAATGCAAGTCCCATAACAGAGATTATGGAAGACAGAAAAGTTACATTTTCAACAGGGGTTGGTAGAAAGTAAATATTGGAGTCACACACAATTTTCATTCTTATTTGACAGGAAATTTCATTTGATCTTTTTTGCTCTGGAGAAATTATCAAAAGTAAAATGACCAGTGTGTGGCGTATGAAGAGACTAATTACTGACATGAAAAAAAATTCAAGAAGTTCAACCACATTCATAAAAAGCAGGCAGAACTGCTGACAACAAAGTGACCCATAGTGTCCATTGCTGCACTTTCTGTCTCTTTCATGTGGGTGATGTGTTCTGCCCGGTTTTCTGAGAGACGTCAGAAAGGCACCATGGTCCGATTAGGAAGCTGCCGGCAAACAATACCAGGGCCCAGTGCCATCTCCAGCTGCTTCCTCTCCACAAAGGGCCTTGCTGAGTGGACTGAAGTTTATTTATTTATCTTTATTTCTCTCTCTCTTTTTTTATAAGGCTCACATGAAAGGCAGGCTGTTTATGTGTGTTTATTATGACTTGGGTCCCCAATAGAAACCTTGAGGAAGAGTCCCTCGGAGAATCAAACAGCTGGTGTATGTTTGATGCTGCACCTGAGTGGTCTTAAAACGCTGGCATCAGCTGGTTACTCTGACTTCATTAATTCTGCTGACATTTAGGTGTGATGTAGAGTGACCTCAGCTTCCCCACAGTAGCATGTGTAGCTTTCAATAAGATCTGTCACCTCATTGGAGCAGATTCAGAGAAAAACAAAAACCAAATGAAGTGGCTGTGTGCAGCGCTGGAGATCAGTGGATTGCATGCATATAGGATGCATTAATACATGTCTAATTGTGTTCAGGTTAAACAAGTTGTAGTCAATAGGCATCTGTGTTGTAAAACAATTCACTAAACATCCAGATACACGTTTCAAGAATTATACACTTCAGTATAGAATGAATCAGTTGATTCAATTCTGTTTTCTTAGTACAACCCCAGTTCTAGTGAAGTTAGGATGTTGTGTAAAACTTAAAAACAGAGGACAATTTTTCAAAAGGGATTTTAAAATCATTGTATTATGTTTTTTATACATGTTTTCAACAACATCCCAACTTCACTGGAATTGGACTTGTAACATTTCCCTAATGCAGACACTAATATGGGTCATTTCTTACCTTCAAATTACAGAGCCCGAATGATGACATGAGAGAAAAAAAAACATGCACGTGGCCACGATTTAGTAAGCGTGTGCACAAGATAATAAAATGTGTGCACAAATTATTAAATTGTGTGCACGAGATAATAAAACGTGCACAACATTGAAAATTGTGCTCACTATATACCAGATATCGTGAACATGGTGCACACGTTATTTTCAATTAGGTGCTGTTGTGTGTCCCTTATCAGACATAAGAACATCTAGATCTACGAGCCTTTAAATATGGATCTCTTAAGAGTTTACAGTAGGTTAGTCATGGCACAAAAAGAAATGTTGGCAACTCTAGCCACCTGACATGGGACAGTGATCAGTCTAGCAATGTTAAAACGAGATCTTAGAGCAAATGGTCTCCACCTTCGTAATTATGATGATTTATGTCTCATTATTGATTTAATTTTGGACCAACTCCAAGGCCCCGGTTATTCCACGGGTATTGTTGGATGCACAAGAAATGCATACATATGCATACATATGACACATTTGCTTGTCAGGAGAGAGAGACAGCAAGATCCAAATTGGCTTTTGGCATGCCACTAGGTGGCAGTGGCATATAGCAATGCAGTACTGCCATGTACCATTTAGCAGTGGCTTATGCCAGAGCCCAGACTGGAATATGCCAACATTTTTTGACTGGTGGTTTACTGCTAAGGGGGCAGAGCCAAATTCCTGCTGTCCATCACACAATAATAATACCGCTCACCCACCATTTCACTTTATGGCACTGTGTAATCGCATCTTTTTTTTTTCTTTATTGACAACATCACTGAAACACTGTTGACAATGTCAAGAAAATATCATCATTCAATGTACTTTTGATTCATGTGCGGTGCAATGGAGGTTTATGTCATTTGTTTGGTATGACAATGACAGTAAATCTGTACAGGTATGGCCACCGATGAGTACAGTTAAGTTTTAGTGCCATGTTACGTGACTGTGGTTAGCCTAGCCACCGTAACCAGCCTAGCCACCGTAGCCAGCCACCGTTATTACCTTCATACAGTAGCTTGCAAAAGTATTCATACTCCTTGAACTTTTCCACATTTTGTCACATTACAACCTCAAAACATAAATATATTTTATTGGAATTTTATATGAAAGACCAACACAAAGTGGCATACAACTGTGAAGTAGACAGAAAATGATACATGATTTAATTTTTTTTAAGAAATAAAGAACTGAAAAGGGCGGTGTGCAAAAGTATTCAGCCCCCCCTAAGTCAATACTTTGTGGAACCACCTTTTGCTGCAATTACAGCTGCAAGTCT
>JAPQRP010049735.1:0-12260 GCA_037367295.1 Apogon hyalosoma | reverse complement strand
GAGAGAGAGAGAGAGAGAGAGAGAGAGAGAGAGAGAGAGAGAGAGAGAGAAAGATTGGGGGAAAGGTGGAAATAGGGAGAGAGACATGGATGGACAGCAAACTGAACTGGAACTGCTAAAAACTAGAACTGCTACAGACAATGTGCATTTGAGTCCCAACGACTTCCTATTTCATGGTAAAACATACAATTTTGCTGCGTCTCACTAGTGCCACCTGTAACAGTCAGCATTTTGAAGGCGTTGGCAATATCTGAAGTTAATCCCATGTTAATTCCCCACACGGATGTTGCTCTCTACCAGTTTTGTAAGAAGTAATACTGAGCCATTTCTAGTAAAACACTGAAATGTGCGCTGTCACCACACAGACGATGACCAACCAAAAGGCATCAATTTGATAACAATTTAATTTTTAGTCCAACAGCCTGAAGGGTCCGATGGACCCTTGTATCAGGTGTCATCCGTCCGTCCGTTCGTAAACAGTTTTTCAACAATCTTCTTCTCCAGTATCGTCAGCCAAAATCAATTGAAATTCATAGCAGAGGTTCTTTGGGGCAAGGTCTACAAAGTTTGTTCAAAGAATTGAAAATATAGATTTTTGAGTTTTTTATGAATTTTTTAAATTTTAAAAATCCACATTGGTTTATAATGGGACACATTTCAAAGTACTATAAGTTCAAAGAAGCTGAAGATATTGACATAATTTCTATCGGCAATAGATAGGAAGTCACATGTGGGCTTTCATTTGGTGCCATGACCTTTCACCTTGAGTGACCCTGAAAGGTCAAATGAATGTCACTTAATGTTTTTAAATATGTTGTTGGACTACAGGACCCTTGGTTCTATTTTTTTACAGGTGAAACTGCTGGAAATGGCCAAAGTTGGGGGAAAAAGTGTACATTTAAATCAAACTAGTGTACTTCCTGTTTGGCGTAGGAAATTGGTCTGATAGGCTTTTGGTAAATCTGATGAAATTTGGTACATTAGGGTGAATAATCTTTTGGTGCCTGAATATTTCAAATGTTTTTTATGGGATTCTATTACGTCACTTTGTCACACCTTAAGCCAGACTACAAAGTTTTTAATTTTTCTGCTCGTTTTAAGTATCTCCATAGTCAGTCCAAATAGTGATTAACTGTTCAGACAAATACTACTACTACTACTACTACTACTACTACTACTACTAATAATAATAATAATAATAATAATAATAATAATAAGGCCTTTGCTCTGGTCAAAGATCAAACCTTAAATATTGATTTGTAATTTATGTGTATTTTTGCAGTTATAGATATTTCAAAGCCTTGTGTAATTTATTCATAACATGCATATCTATTCATGCATGTTCATTTTGACTTGCATGTCAATTGTTCTCTTTAATGCAGTAGCTGTTTTTAAATGTACTGTATAACTTGACTGGGTCAGACATCCCTGTAGGTGTATTGACGTTTTCATTATAATATTTGTATTTACATGTAATCATCTCAGAATAATTCATTGAAATTCAGCTCTTTTTCCCAGATGGTCTGTGTTTACATAATTGTGGTATGACTGCATATACTCCTAGTGTTGATAAAATATTTTGAGTATGAATATAAATCAGCTATATTTCTTGATTTGATTGTTTCAGTTCTATTTAAAAGTAGATGGATCTAAAGAAGAGAAGTAGCTGTTTCTTAGAGTTTAAAGTCCTCTCTAATGATTTGCAGGACGTAGGACCTATCGGCGTGGACAGGAACTGGAAGGGGATCGGCATCTCTCTGCTCGTGATCATAGTGGTGCTCTCGCTCATCGGACTGTCCATTGTTCTTCTGTCCAAAGGTGAGCTTCACTACAAATCTGTTCAGAGACAATAAAAAATGATGTATTGACAAATTACTTCAACACACACACACACACACACACACACAAATTATCAAGTGAACTGTCTTGAACTGCACCTCAGCGTAATTATGCTATGCTGTTAATGATGTTGTACTTCAGATCGTTTTTTGTCCTAAGGCAACTCTTAAGACCATGGAAGACTGACAGTACATGGACTTGTGTCGTCCTGGACTCAAATAAACTTAACAATGGATTTTAGCTCAAGACCAGTTAGAGAACAAACAAGGCTCCATAGCTCAGGTGTTGGAGCACTGGTCTTACAAACCTGGGGTTGGGAGTGCAATGGTCACTGGGGCCTATCATGCCACGGCAGGAGTATTTTGAAACCAAAGAGTCACCAGTTCAACTCCCTCCCACATGGCAGCTAACAGATGATTCAATCTCATGTTGTTATTTGAGGTGTGTTTGGAAGAGGTTAAACACAGGGCACAGAGAACTACACGCATCCAAGTACTTTAGCTTAAAAAAAAACACCGTAACTTGGAGCTCAGATTGTAACTTGGCTCATATCGTGTTTATTAATCATATAAAAAATAATGTGACACTGGCAAAGCAGGCTAGCTAACATTAGCATTTTTGCATTCTGAATCTGTACTAGAGATCCGCAGATATACATATTATCTATTTATATCTCTACTGTTACAGTTACAGTCTGTGTTCTGCATCTTAAGTCGGTGTGCAGGATAACTACCTTAGTATGTGTGTATTGAAGGGTGTAGCGAAAGCAACGCTAGCTGTGTGAGAGATTGAAGGGACAGAACTGGTGACAAACTGCTGTGTCTAAGTTACATATCTGCTGCTAACAGTGGTAAAACAGGTGGACCATAGGTCTTTGGTGTATATCTGGTCTCAGGCTCATCCAGCCTTGTTCCGGACCTGTTCTCAACCCCTTCAAAGACTTCATATTCTTTCATTCCAGGGGTAAAGGTCAAGGATTTTGGTTCCAAAATCAAGCCAATGCCTTTTTTGTAAAAGTTGAAATACTGCTGATAGCCACTAGGCACTGCTCCAAAAAGCACTGGCTTCCTTAGACTTGCATTGAACTTTTCTCTGAAAATAAGTCAAAACATTTCCCCCAAAGACTCATTTTGGTCTCGTTTGTTGTTTGCTTGTTTGTCTAATACATTTTTTATCATCTGGCTTTAAATTATTGCTCTACTAATGTGATCTTAGGTTAAATAGATGGATTTCACATCTGATGTAGGGTTTTGATTGGGATTTTGTTCATTTCTGTTAATAAAACATTATTTTTTGTTTTTGTTTTTGTTTTTTCTCCAGCTACAGCTTCACTGTGGTTGTGCTGAATACATTCCACTAACAGGACTGTAAAAGGACCTTGGTACTTAGTCCTTAATGAAGTTTACAATTTGAGTTTCTAATATGGTGCTAACTGTAGCGCACATGACCTGACACTTCACAGATGACTCTGACCCGTTACACTCCCACAGCTTCACCCCTTTTTCCCCAAATACAGTTGTTTCCATCTTCAAAAAAATAGATGTCATAATGCAAACTTCACAGAAATCTGTGGATGAGGCAGTGGTTCTTTTGTTCACTAACACATTGGTACACTATGGTCATGCTCAGAACTTGGACTAGATTTTCTCGATGCAGAAGACTATCCGTATTTCACTAGTAATTGGGAAATTGCAGAATATCCTTAAAAGAATGTTCAGATCTAACACACAGGCAGGAAGCCATCCCCAGGCAGTTTCCACTTTCCAATCAAAGTAACAGGGATGTCTTTGGACTGTGGGAGAAAACCGAGCACAGAGGATGCCACACAATCCACTGGAGACATGCAAAACTCCACTCTGAGATATTTTGTTTATTTAGGTAAATAACATCCATATTCTTCTTGGTAAATTTATGACTGCACAAATTTGCTTCTACGCCTCTATGAACAGTATGATTGGATGTAAGTGAATCAATAGGGAACTCTATAATTGTGTGGAAATGACACACAAAAATACAATCTTGAATATCAGGATGAGTTGTGTTTGGATGCTTGTGTGCTTAAAATAAGTCAATATGCCATCTGTATAAAATAATGAAGTGGTTATGTCCACTGTACTGTGGGACTAACTCTCTCATTAGTCTATTACCACAGAGCCAATCAGCATCCTCGTTCTATCCTGTGTAGACTGGTAACCTGTCACCCTGCTGCCACAGTACTGTGGCAATAAGCATCGCACACGCCATGTGCCTATCCGGTTACAGGAGAAGGCTAGGATACCAGCTACGTCCAGATTTCTTTTGCAGATTCTAAGTTTCACGTCCATACACGTATCATTTCAAGAAATATCTGTGTCCAGGTGGAAACAGGAAAACTGGGTTAAAACGGTGTAATACATATGCCACACCTGTATGTGGAGCTGTACACAAACACAGACAGAGCCACAGGATACACTGAAATCACAGAAGAAGGCAGTGAGCATGTGCATGAGGTGACATTCTGGGTTTTCTTCTTCTGGTCATGTGGTACTATGGTGTCATCGTTTCCATAAAGTGGTGTTTTGTCTATCTGTAAAGCAACGCCAGGACAGTATTGTGAGATTTTTCCACTCTGGGACCCGTTTTCCAAAAATACAGTTTGAGGGCACCAACATCGCTGGTGTCATGTGGAGGAAAGGCTGAAACCCTATTAAACTTTTGCGGATTGACATCATTTCATTGTGTACAGGGCGTATACGCCATATATCATCACAGTACTGTGGTAACAAGAGGTTAATGAGTTCATGGAACAGAATCCATGATTGGCTCTGTGGTAACAAATTGTCCTTACTGCTTATTGTCACAGTACAAATGCTAACATTTGATTGGCTCTGTGGCAATACACAAACTAATATTTTGTGGCCCAGTTCTGTGGCAGGAGCCATTTTGTTAAAATAATGGCTAACTGACTGTAAATATTGAAACTTCATCAAGCACTGTAAGTAAAATAAGTCATGTTTGTGGAACCAATCAAGCCACCACAGTGGAGCTGAAAAAATGTGTTTTATTAAATAAAAAGAAATTCAGACAAACCTGACTGGTGAAGGAGCTGTCATACAGACCTGTCAATCAAAGCCCAACATGGCAGATGTAAAAACCTGGTCCAAAAAAAATGGATGAGACCGCTGTGCCTCTAATTAAAACTGAATTAATATTTTTAGAGTTCAATGCAAGTCTACAGAAGCCCCCTGTTAATTCACAAATGAACATCCACCACCCACAGCAGTGAACAGTAGTGAACCCTGAAAACTAAATCTGAACCTAACTAACACATCGTATGTCCAACATTCACCTCAGTCTCCAAAACCAAGAATTCACCTTGTTTCTTTCAGTGACACATCCTTCACTGCTACAAAATCAAGTCAAAGATTATGTTTTTAATAGATGTACATTTATTACATTCTTGATCAAGCAGAGGAGCTCATCAGAAATGAAAGACATTTTATGAAACAGGTTTATTTTCAACTCATCATAAAGTGAACAATAAAATGGAGAGTGGACTTCATCTTGAATCTCCTCTGAATCATAAAACCATTAAAGTCTTTTCTGTTCATGGACACTTATAAACCTGCCTCTATGCATATTCACATCTTATTAAATTCCGCTTTAAATAAGGCCCTTTTCTCACACAGTATGTTCATAACTAAGGCTTATTCGAGATGTCATCACACCATCTGTCTTTATACATATGGACAAATCTGAGCTGAGGGTCAGAAATATACTGTGCACTTTATTGTATTTATTTCTTGGCGTGTATCCTGTTTAATTTTCACTCTAAACAGCCCGATTTTAATACTGATGTACTTGCAATTTGTGCTCTTTTTAGGTTGCAAAGTGCATTTTAATATTTGACTGTTGTTTAATTGTGCTATAGTATAGACCTAAAGTACTGTATGCCTATTGGGGTGGCTGTGGCTCAAGTGGTAGAACAGGTCGTCCAATAACCAGAGGGTTTGTGGTTCATATCCCGTTCCATCCTAGTGCTGTTGTGTCCTTGGGCAAGACACCCGCCTTACCTCCAGTGCAAGCCGCAGGTGCAAACTGGCAGCCACACCTCTGTCAGCCTGCCCCAGCTGTGGCTACATATGTAGTTGACCGCCACCAGAGTGAGAATGTGTGAGTGAATGAATAATTGATCCACTGGATGCGCTTTGAGTATGTGTTAATAGAAAAGCGCTAAATAAATCTAATCCATTATTATTATAGTATGTGGGCCTTGCCCTGTTATGTGTGCTATATACAGTTAGCACAGGGGTATCACTGATGCTGTACTATTCAATAAAAGCTGAGGGGATAATGCAAGACTTTATTAAATTCTAGATATTAACACAGGTTTTTTTCTCTCTTTTTTCTGTAGATGATGGTGGGAAAACCTTTCTGTTGCAGTTGACAGTGGATGATCTCTTTGACAGAAACTTTCAAATACACGATCCAGATGCAAAGTGGATCAACGGTAAGGGCATTTTCTGTCACGTTATCTTTAATAGGTACCTCAACGCTTTGGATATATGTCTTTTTTTTTCTTTACAAAGAGGGATATGAGAGATGTGACACCATCCACATATGTGCAGGAAATACTGGTGCTGCTCAGTTTGGGTTCAAGACTGGATTCAAGGAGTAGCAGCAAACCTGGTTCTGTTTGAAGCACATGTACAGTTTTATAAGGCTATAAATATAATTCTATAAAAACTGGGAGTAATTAGATAATTGTAATAATTAGATCTGATACGTTCACATGCACTTCAGAAATTAGAGAATTGAAAAACCCTGGTTTAAACATTTTATTCCATTGTTGGATTACTTTTGGAGTACATATGTATAGAGGGTATGCGCGTGACGTCACACTAGCGGAAGTCACCGCGGTTCCGCCCACTGAGTGGCAGAAAGAGGGAGATGAGTGGCAGGGTTGGCCTCAATACCGTCTAAACTTTGAAATGATATTTAATAAAAATGTGGAGGAGCTGTTGTGCGATTGATTGTATGAACAGGTTTGAAAAGCTTTCGGAGCTATTGTTTTACAGGCACCGAAAGTTACCTGGATTTGTGGATCCTGTTTCCTGTCAGGTAACATGAATTTATGCTGTGTTTTGGGGTAAAAATCATACCTTAAATTATGTATTGCTTTGCCTAATGTTATTCTTAGTAAAGCTCTTGTTAGCATCTTACATTATTTTTGTCTTCATTTGTGTGATTCTGAACCTTGTGCTCTACATGATTTGTAAACTAACTTAAACTGGGGCTAGCCCAGTTTTTCAGATCTGGGGGTTCTGGAGCACAAAGCTGCGATGGCGTATTAGGGCCACATGAGAAAATAAAAATGCTATCACTATGGCAATAAAGTTATAAATAAAATATTGCAACAAAACCCATAATTTTATGAGAATAAAGTTGAATATAAAAAGTGTCATAATTTTGAGAATAAAGTCGTAATATTTCAAGCATAAAGCCATAATTGTATGAGAATAAAGTCGTTATATTCTAAGAATAAAGCCATAATATTAGGAGGATAATGTAATTTAAAACCAGGTGGGAAAAATATCATGATTTACAAAATAAAGTCATACCCTGCTGGTCCAAAGCAGTAGTATATGTGTTGTATAAAGTATTTGATATGAACTAGACTTAAATATCCACAGTACCAGTAGATCCTGCATATGTTCACTGGGTCAGTCCACTGTCTACTGTAGATGAACTTTGGATCAGCTGGTTCTGCTCTAGTTTTGGACCCTGGTTGTCAGTGATGATGAAACCATGTATATTTGTTTATAAAATGAGCCATGATCCCCTACATCCTAGATGTCAGGATATACGATTTCAGGCCACGTTAGTGTTCGTGGACCACTTGTTCTTTGGTAGCTCGTACAGATCCATGTCCAATCCAGTTGTCTTTAATTTATTTCATATTCCACATTTTTCTCGTTCTCACTGTGTTTACTGCTACACGCCATCGTGTTAAGCAAGGCTTAGAGGGGCGTGGCCCGGGGTGGAAGTGACCCTCTATAGTGACGTAGTCTTACACTTGTATTTGACTACGTCACTTCCGTTTTCTACAATTTCTTCTGTTTTTTTACACATGCATAGATGTGAAAGAACTAAATAAATCAGACTGAGTATACATGCACAAGGACACTGGAGTATTGGGAAGAATAAATCAATAAAGACACTGTGTTAAATGTGTTGATCCTAGTGGTTTTTCTAATCCAGACATGAGGGTTTTCATGAATCTCAGTCTCATTCCAGGTTGGTGTGTAACCCATCGGATCCACTCACGTTACATGCAGAACCTGCCCATTTAAACACAATAAATCATGAGTGACTTTGCAACAGTGATCATTTTTGTGAAATACTCCACCTTGCATGATTAGTTCAATTCCCAAAATGTACCTGTGAGAGAATAAAGAAATATAAAAAAAAAAAATAGCAGTGCATAATTTATGTGTCCTTTTATCTCAGTAAATATTTATTTTTAAAATAGACCCAAAGTGCTTCTAAACTTGCTCCATAACATTAGTCTACATCTGGTTTGAATTTTTAGCCTCATGTCCTGTTTTTAGGGATCAGTTTCATAGAAGCGCTCAGATTTAAAAGTTGAATGATTTTGATCGGCATTTGTGTAGACTGATCAGATCAAATCAGATGTGTTTCTGATTCAGGAACACTTACAGGGACTCGCTTGGATCGGTATTGAAGAGATTGGATTCCATGTTCACTTGACTGAAAAACTAATCATAGTAATAATAATAATTACAGGTTACAATGTTACAGCTGATCAGTGTAGTTATAGGTCTCTGTGTTGAGGTACAGTTATATTCATGAGTCTGTGCAGAGACTCACTCACACCGACCTGTTCAGAATAAAGGCTGTGACAACAGCATCAGCTACGAACTCATTGTTCCCCATGCAAAAATTATAGCAAACATTTCCAATTCCAAAACATTGCAATCTCATTTTTAGTCATTGTTGTCTTTCGTCTGTGGAAAAAATTACAAAATACTGGGATGAAAACAAGCTAAAGTTAACCCTTAAAAGATATCAGTAAGTGACAATAGACAGCATGGATTGAGAATATCAAACTCTTCCTCAACCAGCAACTCATCACATCCAAGACTGAAAGTAAGCACACAGCTAGTATTTTCTTTATAGTCACCTACAAAAGAAATGCAAAAATGGTTATTTTTTTATTGATGCATGAAAATGTAACAAAAAAAGGCCAGACAGCTATTATGAAGATGCAGAGAAGAAGAAGAAGAAGAAGAGAAGAAGAGTTTTTAAAAAGAAACTGAAATGACTATTATCTGATGGACAGTTTGACAATGATGTGAGAAGGACTGACGACCAAAGACTGAGGAGAAAGGGCGGAAAAAGGGAAGAAAAGGAAAGTGATGATGAAGAACGTTTTGAGTCTCTCCAAGTGTCTTTTTTTTTTTTTTTTTTTTTTTACCTAAAAGACTTTTGTATTCCTTCTAGTCATCCCTCAAGTGTCTGTCGGAGTTTCAGAGAAAGGAAAAATGCCTTGAAAAGGTTCAAATGCAGTTTATTGACTCCATAGAGAAGACTGAGAAGTTGAACTAACTTTACTGTGGTGTACTTTAAATACACCCCAGACTGTTGCTGTTTGAAGGTTCTGCTGGAAACTTGTACACAATAAACAATCAAAAAAGCATTTCAAGGATTTAGGTTTTAAGTTTTTGGCTGCACTAGTGGTTAAAGCCTCTTTCATAAACTAAACAAGAAAAAGAGATGCAGTCACTATACACATTATTTTAAGAATGGGGGTGGGGGGGCATGTTCCTACATTTGCTGAAAGTGTATCCATCTACCTGTGCCTTATTTTAAATCAAAATGTCTGTTTATACATTTGATTTCATACTACAACTTTAAGATATTTCAACATAGGCTTCATATCTGAGCTGAGATCATTGCCTCTTTGAAAAAAATAAATAAATAAAAACAAAACCTTTCTATATAAGAACATGAGCAGTCTATATCATAATATTCTGTGTGTGTGTGTGTGTGTGTGTGTGTGTGTGTGTGTGTGTGTGTGTTTGCGTGTGTGTGTGTGTGTGTTTCGTTCTAAGAAATTGGGATGTTTTTAACTGGACAATTTGGTACCTACAGTTGAGGAATAGTCCCATGTCTACGTAAACCCATAAAGACCTGGTGCTACTTTTGTGGTGGTTCCCAAATTATTTTTTCTCCATATTTAACAATTCTTAAGTGATTTGTAGCCATTTATTTCAATATTATCTTCTGTATTTTGTATTTTTCCAGTGAAAAGCAGATATTTTCCAATATTGAATGTACTGATCTTACAGATGTTCAAAAAAGCTCAGATTGAACTTGAGGGTCATTATATCAAAAAAAAAAAAAACAGAAAAAACTGAAGAAGAACTGAGTTTTTCAAGAAAACGTATCATTAACTGAACTTAAAACAAGTGTCTACGATCGCTGTTATTTATCGAACTCCATGGGTTTTACTGGTGAATCAGTGTTGAAGATGACGGTGTTTCCATGGTAACTATGAAGCCTCTGAACGTCCAAATGGGTCATATCTGATGACCATGAAAAGACGACATACTGGATCTTACACCAATTATTGACATGGATTGATATGATTAGTGGATCAACAGGTATTAAACAGTTTAGATCAGTAATGGTTTTGGTTGCTGGTGGATGTTTGGGTCTTTATGGGTTAAATATCTTTCTTTAAAATTTCCTCCTTTAAAGTCAGGTGGGACTGATTAAATTTATGTTGCATCACATCTCTGGCAACGCATTTCAGGCAGTTTGTCCAAGTAGAGTTAGTGTCGCGCATGTGCAAATGGGCAGTTGATCCGGTAGTGACAGGAAGCAGAACCAACCCATAAAGATAGAAGACACTAAACAGGAAATTTGCGTCAAAAAAAAAAAAACCTAGAAAGAACAATCGACTGACATAAAGTATTATGCACACTCTACAGGAAGGACTTTTCGGAAGCACTTCCTGCATAAAATACCACATTAACGTGACGCATACGTTAGTTGGGGATTCAACTAGCTTACCGTAACACTGGGAGGTCTCAGAGCATCTGTCTGCCTGTATCTGCGCAGTTCTGACAAACTGGGCGTTTTTAACTGGCCATTGAATAAAATATCCAAATCTACTGCATTTTGTTCCAATCAGGGAAAAGTCTTTTAGGATAAATTTGGGGGAGGGATAATAATTCAGGATATTTTTCATATCTTGGTGTATTCAAGTTCCCATACGGAAATGTTCCCACAGCTACAGGAGTGGATTTATCCACAGGGATTTAAGCTAGTGTTACATATTGAACTTTAAACATGACCATGCACAGTTGAAGGATAAGTCAAGTTATTTCCAAATTCATTCAGGCCGCAGGTGTCTTTAAAAAATGCCACAGCTACCAACCAAGAGACATAATAAACCAGTTGACAGACATTACTGCCCATAGAGTCAATGGTGGATTTACCTACCGGTGCCTTCTGTGCCCCCCCCCACACACACACACACACACACCCACCCCCACTTGAAAATAATATGTGCTCTTTCTGGAATTCAAACCCTGGTCTCCTGCATCGTAGACTTTAGCATTATTTACTGAACTATCATATGTGTCGAGGTGCAAATGTATATGCCCAAAGGCTGCCCTACCTCTTGTAATTGTAATGTATTATTATACAGTGGGAAGTATAGAACTGCATGGACTGAATATTAAATATCTTTGAACACAGTCAGTGATTGAGTGAATCACACAAAACTGTCAAACATAAGCCTATAGCTCTACTATATCCTGTTGATTCTAATTTTAAGTAATTTGGAATTCAAAGCCATAACTGAGGACAACTTTATTAAAAACACAACAAACTTAATTTACTAAATTAGTACAAAATTAGACGCGGGGCACAACTGTTATTTTATTCAAGACCACTGTCAAAGAAAAGCATTTCATCTGTGGTCATTTATATTCGGTAGCATGGCTTTGTTGTTGGACCTCCCGACCATCTCACCTGCATACATGCAAGGTACCACCAACACCCCCGTCGGGAGCAGAACAGAGTGGGCTGCGCTCATATCAACATGACACTGATCAAGTCAGATGCAGCATGAAAAGGCTGGGGTGGGGGTGACTTGGAGAGGAGGTGGCGTGGTTAGCCAGGCTAAGCAGCACGAATATATAAGCATGGCATCCTAAATGACACAAAGAGGGCTGGGTGATAAAATGATAACAATACATATCACAATATACAGTAACTTTTCCTCGATAGAAATATGAGACGTGATCGATACAATTTTTAGGTCCTGGGTTCGATTCCAACACCAGTCGATGGGGGTGGGACCTTTCTGTGTGGAGTCTGCATGTTCTCCCCGTGTCTGCGTGGGTTCT
>JAPQRP010049734.1:0-12260 GCA_037367295.1 Apogon hyalosoma | reverse complement strand
TCTTTCTTTCTTTCTTTCTTTCTTTCTTTCTTTCTTTCTTTCTTTCTTTCTTTCTTTCTTTCTTTCTTTCTTTCGATGTGAACAATGCATATTAATGAAAATTCAGTACAAAACACATTACTTTGTGTACATTTGCCAAATTTAGCTACAGGCTATTTTCCATACCTAGACCTTAACATTTCAAGACAGACTAAACATACAAACAAGACAATACAGTAAATACAACACATTACTATATAAAAGTGTACATCGGACAGTACATTGTTAACCCATAAAGACCCAAACATCCATCACCAGCCAAAAACATCTACTGATCTAAACTGTTGAATACCTGCTGATCCACTAATCCTGTCAATACATGTAAAAAAAATTGGTGTAAGTACAGTTTGTCATCTTTTCGTAGTCATCAGATATGACCCATTTGGACATTCAGAGGCTCCATTGTTACCGTGGAAACACAACATCTTCTACAGCATTGATTCACCAGTAAAACCCATGGAGTCTTAATAAACGACAGTGGATGGAGACGCCTGTTTTATCTTTAGTTAGTGATATATTTTGCTGAAAAAGTGACTTTTTCTTGCAGTTTTCTCTCAACTTCAATCCGAGCTTTTATGAACATCTTCATGATCAGTGAATTAAATATTGGAAAATAGATGATTTGTACTGATAAAATACAAAATACAGACGATATTATTGTAAATGAATGGTGATAAATCACTTAAGAAGGGTTAGATATGGAGAAAATGTACTTTATGAACTAACATAAAAGTAGCACATTTTTATGTATTTAATACAATAAATACAGTATAAAACTGCCGAGAAGAATAAATATTTAGATGGAAATTAAATGCTGATCAGATATCACAGGTGTTCACAGGTTTGATTAG
The DNA here is from genome assembly GCA_037367295.1 of Apogon hyalosoma. NCBI lineage: Eukaryota > Metazoa > Chordata > Actinopteri > Kurtiformes > Apogonidae > Apogon > Apogon hyalosoma. The sequence goes on along the minus strand of JAPQRP010049734.1, from coordinate 11,370 downwards.
ATTTTAACCTTTTTTTTTTTTTTTTTTAGCTCTTTTTGAAATGTAGAAAAGATAGCAGTGCACTGCAAATTCAGAATAATACTGCACAGCGGAAAGAACATTGCTACACTACAAAATGAAATAGGTCTGATATTACATGAGTGCATTAGGTTCATCAAATGCCAAAAACACTCAGGAATGTGGATAGTGATACATTTACATTTATTTAGTTAATCTTAACTTTCTTATAAAACAGATATATACATTAAAATGTTCAAATCCCTGCAGAGTGAGTTTCTCTGTTGTTAATATACTATTATTAGCTGATAGTGATTATGTGATGTCAGGTGAGAGAATCAGAGACCCAGAATGGCAGGACACGGCCGTCTTCCTGTCACAGGGATTAACGGAGCATAAATGGACCCGACGGAGCTGCTGGTTATCAGTCATTTCCCATCAGTAACTCTGCATATCAGCTAATGAAGCTCTTTGACCCGATTCCGCACTTGTTTAACCGCAAGTGATTCGCGTGGTGAGAAAGATGAGGGTGGGAGAAAGAAAAGTTTTGGAGGAAAAAGAAAAACAAAAAAAAACGAAAAACAGCTGAGGGGAACTGAGGGGGAGAGACAGAAGGAGAGAGAGAGAGACAGTGTCAGTGAGCAAGTCTGCAGGGAAGAGCATGTTTTTGCTCATTAAAGACAGAATGATATGCCGCCTGGCAGAAAACACACACACACACACATACATGTGCGCACACACAGACACACACTCACTGTAATTTGCCTTGGCAGATGAGACAGTGATCTGACACTGAAAGCAGTCCGATGTTGGTGCGTAGGCAGCAGAGCGCAGACGTGAACACACACACACACACACACACACACACACACAGTCAGGACTCACGGAGGCTGGTAGGACATGACTTTGTATGATCCACCCATGTCTCCAGCTCATAAATAGAGCAGTCTACCATGAAACTACTCTTCAATTTAACACTTTTTCAACTTTTTTGAGTGTGACGCTATATTGTGCGACCATAGGCAATCATGCACTGCTTCATGTTACACTGCATCAGGTATTTGATTCGCATTCTTTACGATGATAGTTTGATAATCAGGACGATTGAGGAAATCTACAGGACTCTATGAAGGTAGAACACACAGGAATGTGATAATTCTTCACAGAAGGTAAAATAAGACTATTTGTCCCATCATGGGGAATTTTCACAGTTAACAGCAGCAACAAACAATAAGCACGTGCAGAGACAGGTATAAAAACCACTAACAAGTGAAAAATTAAATATAAAGAGAAAAATAAGAAATTTGGTGTTCATATCGATATTTATTCAAATATAGAGTTAGAATTTAAGTTAAATATTATTTACATTTACATATTTACAAATGAGACAAAACAGGATGCCTGAGCCTGAACTGTAATTGAGTGGATGTGGTTTGGGTCTGAAAAATCTTGCAAACATTAACAGGAAATGTTTGCTTTGGATATTTTTTGGACAGATTCACATTTTAGACTTAGACTTACAGACTTTGTCATTCCAGAGTTTTCATCAAAAGTGAAATTTTGATGCAGTCGGCTCAGCAGGCAGGCAGCTGCAATAATGCAAAAAGGCTCTATATATACAGGATACTATACACAAGATAGGAAAAAAATGCAAATAAAAACTAGGGAATTTAGAAAATAGAATGAGTGTGCATAGAAAAAGAACTATGTGTGAGTATATAAAGTATTTTAGGGTATTTATTTGACTTGCAGCCATAGTCGCAAAATATTTTCACTTTCCCATTTTCCATTTATATTTTATTACAAACCTCTGGAGGTTCCGAAGTCTCCTTTTCCTTATCGTTCACACCGTTTTAGTTACAATATTCTAAACTGTGCATATGACATTTTTTTAACCAGGAGTGATATAATAGAAAATTAGGCACTTACATGATATTTGTGACTGTTTGGTTATTCGTTAATATTCACCAACTCCATTATTAAACTAACAATAGCCTCAGTTGTCTCAGTTCCGTAAAAACAACCACAGTATGTTCAAGTTTCAAGTTGCTCACTGCCATTTTTTAATTCCTTTCTTTTATTTCCCTCAATAAATACTGTTGGCTTAGAAATGTAGTGAACTAATGTCAACAATTATCCGGTTCCAACATCAGACTTAAGTACAAACTTCATGTAAAAACACAAACATGTGTAAGTCTTCACAAATCTTCACAAGCTGGAATTTGGACGGGAACAGCATCCACACTGTAGGAAAAGTTATTTTGTGTTGTGAAATATCATTGTATGTGAGGCATTGTGCTGCTACACGACGCCCCAAGTGGACATAAGCAAGATAATTTCTGTCTTTAATAGAGATCCCAAAAAAACAACAACTTTTTTTGGTGAAAATTAACCCATAAAGACCCAAACACACACTGGCAGCAAAAACCATCTACTGATCTAAACGGTTTAATACCTATTGATCCGTGAATCCTGTCAATTCTTGTAAATAATTGGTGTAAAATACAGTTTGTCATCTTTTCATGGTCATCAGATATGAACCATTTGGATGTTCAGAGGCTCCGTAGTTACCGTGGAAACACTGTCATGTTCTACAACATTGATTTACCAGTAAAACCCACGGAGTTGGATCAATGACAGTGGATGGAAACACTTAGTTTATGTTCAGTTAACGATAGATTTTACTGCACACATCACTTTTTCTTCAGTTTTTCTCTATTTTTGATATAATAATCCTCAACTTTTAATCTGAGTTTTTATGGACATCTACATGATCAGTAAATTAAATATGGGAAATACCTGATTTTCACTTAAAAATGCTAAATACAGACCATAATATTAGAATAAATGGCGATAAATCATTTGAGAATGGTTAAAAATAGAGAAAAAAAATCATCTGCGAAGTGCCACAAAAATAGCACCGGGTCTTTATGGGTTAAAGGTAAAAATGAACCTTCCCACTGTAATGGTGAGTCATCGCAAATGCAATATCTGTTCAAATGACCTCAATATCATTTATTTACTTACCTGTTTATTAGTTTATTTATTTCTTTGCATACCCAATGGTCAATAGAAAATAGAGAAAAATAATTCATATGACCTACACTACTGTATATCCTAAGTGAGTGTAAAGTATTGAGATACACTGAATTCACATGTTTTATTTCTAACAGGGTGACAAGTCAATAATGACAAATGCCGTTGTGTGATTGTTTTATTACGTAATTACCATCAAAGTAAACATTTTGATGTTATATTTAGGGTTAAGTTAGTTCACGTTGTCACTTAAAACTGACAAAATGCTTCAGTTTGGTTGTACTTCATTTTAATCAATATCAAACCATTATTATTATTATTATTGTTATTATTATTATTATTATTATTATTATTGTTAGGGTCCTTCTTCAGTTTTTTACATAAATATTCATCAGCCTTTAAAATTCACTTTAATTTATAGAAAATATGATATTTCCTTTCTCAGGATCAACACTGGTCACATTTAATCTTATTCTCTACATTATATTAGCGATTAAACCAGAGCATCCGTTACCGTGTGTGTGTTCAGGACCGGTTCTTCCACTTCTATTTATAGCCTTGAGGAAATGCTGCTGTTCTTACTTGAACACACACAATAAGCCACTCCCCTCAGGTGTGTGTCCTGAAAAGAGAGGCTTATTTGGATGCTCTGCCTCCAGGTACTCTGTGTGTGTGTGTGTGTGTGTGTGTGTGTCGGAGTGAGTGACCGAAACACATTCACATTCAGAAGAGGTGTGTACTTGAACACACCTGAGGGGGCGGGGCTACCTGACACGGGACATCTGAAAGCAGGAAGTAGGATAGTATTGTTTGAGGAACTGCTGGAGTGGAAAGAATGAGTACTTAGGTGCGGTGATTGAGGACAGAATAGAGAGACTTAAGGGTGGTTTTTTTTGTTTGTTTAAGCAGCAAAAAGAAGAAAAATAGATGAACAAAAGCGAAAGGTCCAGATAACTTTAAAAAGAAGCAAAAGTGAAGGGTTGAAATCCACAGTAAGGAGCCTGGATTTCATTTCTTGACACTGTTTCTTCTCAGTGGTTGTAAAGTCGATATAGTGAAGTCATCATTGTGCGCCCATGCCGTGGTTGTGTAAGCCCAGTGGGTGCTGCATGGCACCCCTGTTATTCCACCATGAGGGACAAAGGCAGGGGGACGATGGCCAGCTCAGCCACGACGACCAGCTGGAATCCATGTACACTGAAAAATCACAGGAGAGTCATCTGGTGGAGGTCAGTGAGGTGTTTTGACAGCACGATGTCAGTGGAAACATGCAGAGTTTGGAGCTTGTTCATCTGAATATGTTTGTGTTTTTTACTCCGATGATCCAAGTGGTGGTGTTTATTCTAGTGTTAAAGGTTGGTTTGATTCTGCTGCATTATGGGAATCGTAGGAAGCTTCAACTGCATCTGGTTTAGTTTTATACCATCAGTTTCTCTGTGGCTGTGAGGCTTCTGTGTTTTGTTTAATCTAATATAAATGCAGGATAAAGTGGTGGTGGAAGGAGCTGTGAGTTGTAAACAATGGTGGAATGTAACCACGTACTTTTACTCAAGTACTCGTTTGAGGCCCCTTTGCTTAAACCAGTGTTTTTCAACCTTGATGTCGCCTGGAATTCAAACGGGGTCACCTGAAATTTCTAGTAATTGATCATTTTTGTGTCTGTCTTGGCAAAGGTCTGCGCTCTCCGAGTGCTTTTCTAGTTAAGTCCAACATGCTCTCTTTTAAATGTATTATAATACATCAGTCATCACAGTATAGCCATGTTAGACCTTTGAAGCAATATCAAAAGGCAGAGTGTGGACATATATAATCACATATGTCAACATTTACCTTTTTTGAACACACCTTGAAGATGAGGGTTCTTATTGGTAGAAGATTAACACTCAGAGCAAGAACACTGGATCTGTTTGACTAAGACTTGAAGCTGAAACATGTTTAACATTGGTATTAAGGTCTAACATGACCATGCTGTTATAATAGTAGAACGTAATGTATTTTAATAGAGTGTCCATTTATAATAGTCCAAAGAACACCCCAGACAAGTACTTCTGGTGCCCAGGAATAGAATATAATATAATATAATATAATATAATATAATATAATATAATAGAATAGAATAGAATAGAATAGAATGGCCTTTATTGTCATTGTGCTACTCCAGTCAGTGCAGCAATATTAGCAAAACACCAGTGCTACAATACTATAAGAATAGAGTGAATATAAAATTACACAAACTAAAAATAAGATAAGAAAGTATAATCTTTTTTTTTTTTTTTTTTTTAACAATGTAACATAAGAATAGGTCTTAGTAGAATAAAAGATAAAACTTAACAGTATTAACAGTATCTGACATAAAAGCGCTCCTTCTCCAGCCTTTTTCGTAGCACCATAATAGTACTCGATTACAGTCTGTAACAGCATTAATTCAATTACAGACGACACTTTTCCCTCTCCTGTCTCATGTAAACCTCGTATCTACAAATGCAAAGCTCTGTCTTGGATTCTATGGAAAACTCTCCAGTGCATGATGATGCATTGGTGAAGATTAAACTGCCAACAATAGATAACATCATATATGATATATGATAGTAAAACACAGACCAGGGGCCATTTTACTGCATAATGACTTTGACTTTCCATACTTTGAGCCCATTTTTGATGATAATATTTACATACTTTCCTGCATGTGTTGAGTATTTTCAGTGTGGCGTTACGACTATTTTTACTCGGAAAGACCTAAGGATTTCTTCTCCCTTTGGAAATGATGATGGACTAACAAATACATCAGATTATTGACTCACAGTTTAAGCTGACCACGGAACCGATCCGTGCTCTCAGGCCAGCGCTACAATAAACCTGTGATTGCATAGCATTCAAAACTGGAACAAAAATGAATCCCACTTCTCCATTTTCTGCCCTCACTTGCAGTTATTGTTCATTACAGCAGATAATTAGTTCTGACAATTGATAGCATAGGGCAGGGTGGGCACACACACGCACACACGCACACGCACTGGTCTGCTTACCTAGGGTTTTACACGCGTCAAGGAAGCGAACGCGATCCCATTGATTTGTTGCTTGTTTACACTGTGAACTGTGAAGGTCAGTCGGACTGGACTGTGTGTTTCAGCATGATGGGATGGTGTGTGTTGCGAGCTTCAAATGAAGAAATGAAATGGGTGATTTTCGGCTGTGTGTGTTCAGTGTGGGTGCACTGCAGAGCTTGTGTGTGCATTTTGCAGATGAGTAAATATGTGTGTTAATGCGCCCTTGTGTGCAGATCTGCTTCACAGCTCTGTGTCTACTGGGGCTGATTGTTGTGATGTAATTAGTGCTGCTCTAATGAATACACTGATCTGGCTGACAACATCTCATCTAGAGAAGAGGAGGAGGAGGAGGAGGAGGAAGAACACCAACAAGGGCGTTAGCTACAGTGGGACCGCAAGCTAGTGCACCACCTGACCTTTGCAAACACTATATGTTGTCTTAATGCAGTCATATGTACAACACACATGTGATGTTTGCTTTGCTGATACGTCTCCGTGCAAAGAAAAAAAGCAGCCAGTCACGGGGAACCAAACAAATAATGTCTTATCCAATCAGGAAGCTCGACCAACAGGACATAATTTGCAGCACAAATGGCCGTGGGAATGTGAATGTCACACCTTAAGACTGTGAAAAATGACCAACACCTCATATCCTCATATATGTAATTTGATATCCAGCAGGACGTCTGGTGATAAGGTGTACTGTAGCATTTTTTTTTTTTTTTAACTGTTATGCTATGTGGTATACAATTCCAACAGCAGATCCCCTATTTTATTCAGAGGTTATCACTTTAAAACAAGCTAAATTATTGAAATTACTGAATTTTTGAATTTTGACTTTTTGAAAGATTATCCTTACTTGTAATGGGCCATATTTTCATGGTTTATTGTATGGAAATGGGTACAGATATCAATATTAGGGATGGGTACGTTTCACATTTAAACCAGTATGGTACCAGTACTGGATCTTGGGAACCGGTACTGGTTGAAAACGATACCTGTTTTCGGTACACGTTTGTGTGCATGTGTGGTGGGGCTGCACGATTTTGACCAAAAATAAAATCCCAATTTTTTTTTTTCCCTCTAAAAACTCGATTTTTGATTTTGATTTCTGGGTAAAACTACAAAAAAACAACACAAGTCCACATGTCGGCATGTCGTTTTTGTGCGCAGTGTGCAATGCAGCAAGGAATGGTTTGGTCTTCGTCAGAAACTTCAAAGCTGTACCAATTCCATGCGACCGACTTGCACTTGCTATTTTTAGCCACGAACTTCTCACTCTCCTAAGCAAATACCATTTTCGTGCTGGTGTGTGGAGACCGCTCTCACAGTTAGGAGGAGGAGCCTATGGAAGCCCGGAGGCACACGGCCTGGAGACGTGAGAGAGATGAAATTTGATTTGATGATTACCCTTTTATAAAACTGAAATAATCTGATTTCTATTCCAAAACAATTAATCATGCAGCTCTACCGTGTGGTGATTAAAGTCATTTTTGACTCCCCTTCTTCTTCCTCGATACTGGCTGTAGGTGAGGAGCTGCTGCAGATGCAGTGACGCTGCCTGCTGTGGGACTCAGAGCCTGAGCTCCTTTGGGCCTTTCCAATATTGTACATTTTTCAGCCTTCAGGTCTGTACTATGTTTGACTGTTTCCTCTGGTTTGAGGTCTTGCCGTGGCTGGCTTTCATTTAATATTACAGATATTGCAGTGAGCACAGTCTGCGTCAAGTTTAGCCACACCCTCAAACGCTTGCCGTTATCATCAAGCCGCCACTGACGTACTCACGCTCTCGTGCGTCCAGTGCCGTCGTTGCGTCAGGCAGACACTCCTCCACTCTCTCCCCAACACAAGCAATGCAAGGATGCGTTCAAGTACCGAAATGCGGTACCGTTTGCGAATCAATACTCGGTAGTACTGACAGAATTCAGTCGGTACCAATAAAAGTACAGAATACGATACCTATCCCTAATCAATAAAGTTACGACTGAGCACTAATAGAAGTCATATATGGACTTACATTTAATTTGTTGAGTTACCCTCCAGTGAAAGTACCACCCACTTCAATTTGGAGATTCTTGATGGAACATGCCAGGGAGCTAAAGGGTCACTGGTCCTATTTTTATATCAATATTTTTACTATCATTCAATCAAAAAGCTGGGCAATACGTGTTGTAATTTAACCACGGTCTTTATTGTTAAACGCCTTCGGGGTGAGCAGAGTTCACCTGAATCCTCCCGAATAACATGTTGATATAATGTGTTTAACGCCATAGCGTGTATGAAGTTTTAGTTTGTAGAAAGTTAGTAAGATCACACACATATTCTCCAGACTCTGAATGAAAATACAACACGAAATGACAGGGGATGCATTAAAAATGTTTTTTGGGGAAAAAAAAATGTTAAAAACACACTCTAAAAGACATCGGAGTACTGTTGCTGGCAACAATGTTCATCCCCTCGTCAGAATTTGCCTCTTCTTCATCCTGGCATGGACAATTAAAAAAAACAAACATGTTAGATTATTTCTTTTTAATGAAACCGTACTGTAAACAAGTGGTTTCAGGCACAACAAACCCCGCCCCTCACGCGCATTGTAGCTTATTGTGGCATCGATCCAGCTGATGTCATCATGTTTGTGCGTGTGCTGATGTCAGCATAGACATAGATAAATTTCATCCGTTATAACTAAATGGGGGAAAAAAAAAGATTTTAAAAATTTGAACTTTGACCTACTTTCCCCAAAATGTAATCACATCTATTCTGGGTCACTGGTAATCTATAAACCCAATTTGATATGAATTAAACCAATAGTTTTGCCGCTACAGTGTTAACAATGAAACAAATAAACAATCCGAACCAAAAACATTACCCCTTGTCTCCCTTAAGTAGCCTATATATTTTCTCTCTCACTGTTCATATCCCTGTCTACATATATCTTTCTGTATATATCTCTCCATATCTCTGTTACTATATCTATAACTCTCTCCATCATCTCTGCAATCAAACTCCATTTTAATCATTTGCATCTAATTTGACTCACCAAGTGATCTTTGAAAAGATCCTCCTCCTTCTCCCTCAGATACACGACCAGACGTCGGATGGCCGCCTCTCTCCTTCTTTGCACTGACTCATCCCGCAGAAATACGTTTTTGCAAACCAAAGTTTATTTAGTGATCCCCTCTCACACACGATGTCTTAAACTCTTTTGTGAAGACACTGAGAGATTTGCTGCACAGACGCTGGGCTGTTTTACGCCATATTTGATTCCACACACGTCACGGTACATATTGTATTGGCAACATTTTGTGTGAAGAAAGGCGCTAAATACTGACTTTTGCTTGTTGGAGCCATTTAGTTCTGATTCAAACAGATAGTGAGCAGTTGAGAATGTCTCAAAGATAAGTCGAATAATATCAATATTTTTTTTTGTGTTTTTCATCAGCAACAAATTTGTTTTGGATTTACTACATTGCATCCATTTATTGTTATGGGCGATATATGGCTGGGCAGTGGCTTTGCAATATAGCACAAAAGAAACATTTTTATCAATTATTTGCATTGCATTATATCAGTGGCATTAAGTATTTGCGCTTGTAGGTTTTCTGTTGTCTTTACTTGAGGTTAAAAATGACTTGAAACTATTTTCTAATACCACATCAGTTGGTTGACAGGTTTCCTGTGTTACCAGGTGGCGTAGATGCTGTTGGATTCAGGCTTGTAGGTGGATTTGATCTCAGCAGGGTATAGGTTGTTTTTGCTTCTTGTCCTGACGTTATCTTTTACATTCTTTTGTGTGCCCTGAAAAAAAAAAAAAGAAACAATAGAGCTGTATGATGAATAATTTTTTTTTGTAATGTTGCAGACAATTTCTGCTTTAAATCAACTGTTTTTACATAATCTGAAGAGAAAACATGACTCAAAAATACTGTTTCTTTACTGAAACTATATGCTACGTATAACTAAAGAAACATAAAGCTCTACAAGAACCAAACACGTTGCATCTTTGATTTTTGTTGCAACAGGAAAACTCTTTAAAAGTCTCAGTTGTGTGTTTAAGGGTTTTTTTGTCACACAAATTTCAAAAAGAAAAACTTGTATTAGTCAAATTAATGTAATAAATTGCAGGGTGCTTGTGCAGGTCTTTAAAGTCTTAAAAAGCATGGAATTTTGAAATGCTGTTTTCCAGACCTTGAAAACTCTAGTCAGATTTTAGAGTATTTACAAAGGCACATAGTCTTATAAGATAAGAAATACATGAGGAAAGCAAATAAAGAACTTGATATGATTTCACTAACCAGTCGATACTGGAATGATTCTAGTGAAACTTGTCTGTGTGATATCCACTTTTGTGATTTTTATCGGTTTTGAAAACGTTTCTGTCAGTAAAACATTATTTACTGCAAATTATGCTTTCATTTATACATTTATTACAATGAACTTTTCTACTACACGCACACGCACACTGGTAAAATCTCAACCAAAACAGTAGGCAAGTAAATATAAAAATAAAAGTACATAAAGTCAAGGTCTTAGGGAAAAAAAAATTGAAGTTTTGAAAAAGTCTGGAATTTTATTTGGATATCGAGCAAACACCCTGAAATTTCTTAACGCTGCTATATTCCATATGGTCAGCAGGGGCGTTCAACTCCGATATCTGCATGCACTGTGCAGTTAAGTCGCCATGAACTCAAAGTCAGTTTTGTTTAAAAGGACTAAAACGGGTTGTTTTTTCGCATCATAAAAAAATTCGGAATCATTTTCCCTTACGGATCACGTATGGCAGCATTCACATCTAGAACACTGACATCTCGGCGCTTCACTGTATTTCAGCTGTCGATCTGCGGCAACACAATTTTCAGTGCAGTATCATGTGTACCGTCCACACTCTCATTACTAGATAAGCTTGAAAAATCTCCACGGGTATTTTTAAAGCGACAAAGGTCGGGCTGATAACCGCGTTTTTTTTCCTGCATATGACACGAGTGTCATTCATTTAATTGGCTCAAAGATACTCCTTTGGTGATATCAGCGGTTAATTCCTCAAAGTACACTTCAGCACCGGCAGCTCCTGGTGGTGTCGTCTACCCGCCTCCAGATAACCCTGACTGGTCAAACAGGAGTGTTTATACCGCGGCGTTATCTCAAATGAGTCAGGTGGTTCAGTTAAGAGACCTTTACACCTTCTGGTTTGTGCCTTTGCTTCCTTCGCCTCAAGGCAGAGCCGGTTCTTTTGTTTTTACGTCTTTTATTTCCAGTCTCCAGAGTCCCTGTTTGTTGTCTATCCTGCCCC
>JAPQRP010049733.1:0-12263 GCA_037367295.1 Apogon hyalosoma | reverse complement strand
AGTTGGACCAGGCATTAAAATGAACAAGAAACTGAAGAAAACAAGGGGTGGTCTAATAATTTTTTCCACGACTGTATGTTGCTGTTGTTCACTGTGAAATATCCCCATGGTGGGATACATAAAGTCTTATCTTATCTTGACTGCATTTGCTAAATTGAGATCAGCTGTTGTGTAAGAAGTAGAACCTTGAAAAGAAGCAATAATTAGCATATTTCATGAAATGAAGCCCCTTTTTTCAGTATCATCTATAGCCTTTAGAGCAGGGGTGTCAAACTCATTTTTTCCAGGTGCCATATTCAGCCAAACTGGATCTCCAGTAGACCGGACCAGTAAAGCAATAGCATCATAAACTATATTCACTTTTTCCCTCTGTGTTTTAGTGCAATAAAAACATGACATTATGAAAATACTTACACTTACAAACTATCCTTTAACAAAAAACATGTGAAAAAAACTGACATTTTGTGAGAAAAATAAATGCAGTTTTAACTATATTATGCCTTAACTTATCATTTGTACATGTGCATTACACACAAACATTTGGTAACATGTATAATATTGTTAAAATTTTGGAGTTTTCAATTACAATTTTACAAAGTTTACAATTACAAGTTCTCATTTGCCCAGGTCACTGGAATTTCCCCTGGTGGGACTAATAAAGCCATACCTTATTGTTCTTCTTGGTAGTTCTTCGAGGTTCATCTGGACTGGTTTGGCTCTTTTGAAGCCAAACCAGTCCAGATGAACCTAGAACCTACAAAAATGGAGTTGTCACTATTTATAGGTTGTTTTTTATGCTATTATTTTACTGTAGATCATATTGGTCTGTATGTGGAACCTGAATTAAAATGAGTTTGAAACCCTTGATTGTTAATATCCTCAGTGTAATTTTTGCATTTGACAAATTTATCCCACGGGCCAGATCGGACCTTCCGGGGGGCCGGTTCTGGCCCCGGGCCGCATGTTTGTGTCCCCTGGTGCAGAGCATTTACTTATGTATTTTCCAGGACAGAAGTTCTTCAAGATGAACTGATAACATCTACATCACCTCGGCTGACTTAGAAGAAAGAAAAAATAGGCTAGAAAATCTGCATATTTTACACCGTGAGGGTTTAAAACATGTTAGAAACTCTGTAGATTTTACAGACAGAAGCTAGAAACCAGTTTGAATACATATTTCTAGAGATGAGGGTAAACGCTTACTGCTTTGTGATAGCCTTTCCTTGACCTTCAGATCATATTGTCATTAATGAATAGACACAGTGATGGTAGTTACATCTACGTAACTTTCTCTCTTCAGCTTCTAAAAAAACCACGGTAACATCCTCATCCAGTATCTTTAAATCCTGAGACGTCGTACTTCGATACTACAGCTGTAAATAGCACATAAAGGAAACGCTGCGTTCAGTATTTGTTGATTTTCTTTGTTTCGATGACGGTGACTTTTCGCCTCATTATCTCATGGACTTTTTCTGAACAGATGTGGTGCAAAGCGCGTTCCTGTAAAACGGTGAAACTGCTGTTGTTTTCAAATCTGATAAACGAGAAGTTCAGTTTGTATGAATATTTATGCCGGGCATAATGTAATCTATTTTTAGGCTGAAGAGTTTTAAGGATTTAATTTTCTTCTTGTATAATCACTGCTTTACCTTCATTTGAATATTACAGTATGACGACGTGCTTGACTTGACGATTCAAATCTGAAGTGTTTCAGCAGTTTTTGGGTATTATTGTGCAAAAAAAAAATAAAAAATTCAGCATATTTTACATCATGTGGTTTGAGAGGAAACGTCAGCGCTGCCCACTTCTCTTGTCTCTGTTTTCAGGCGGTAGATAATGTACACTTAGATGCATATTGTGGTTAATTACAAGCATTTTCAGATCGGTAGGATTTTTGATACATAACTGTAAATACCATTATCTGTTAAGATTCAGTCCGATGCGACTCTACTGCTCTTCAGCCTCATGCTCATGCTTATAATCGCTGAAGGTGGACATGCTTTATCACATTCCTTAGCCACAATGTAATGTAATGTAAACATGCTTAAAGTGTGTGTGACGGACTGCAGTGGGACGAATAAGAGGAAATGGTTGAATGTGAATGATTTTTTCTTTTATATATATATATATAAAATGGAGATGGGTGCTTCTCTGAAACTGGTCCTAAAAACAGGACATGGGGGCTAAAGTTCAAACCAGATGTAGACTAATGTTATGAAGAAAGTTTGGAAGCACTTTGGGTCTATTTGAAAAATAAATACTTACTGAGATAAAAGAGAAACTACTTTTCAGATAAAACACACTTTTATTATATTTTACATCATATTTGATACTAAAATCTGCATGTAACACGGTCAAAAGGACACGAAAATTACATGCTACTTTATTTTTTGAATATCTTTTTATTCTCTCACAGGTACATTTTTTGGACTCTAGGTAAACATTCGAGGCAGAGTGTTTCACAAAAATGAAATCATTCCCGATTTATATGCATTTAACTGGGCAGGTTCTGCATGTAACGCAAGTGGACACGATGGGTTGCATACAAAACCCAGAATGAGACTGAGAGTCATGAAAAACCCACGTGTGTGGATTAGAAAAACCACTAGGATCGACACATTTAACAGTGTCTTTATTCAGAGTCTATAGGGGACCATTTACAGCCATGTTTTCACATCTAATGCACTGACACCTAGGGAGATTTAACGGAACATATTTGGGTCCTATTTTTGGACCCAATATTTGATTAAAAATTCTTAATTATGGGATGGCTCAGAGGAAGAGGATACTTTTTTTGCATTTATCTGAGGTCATCATTAGGTCCATCCTGGGGGGGAATATGTCTACATTTCTCTTTTATTATTGGGTCTAAAAAGCTGGAAAAATGCCAGATACCAAAATGAACCCAGTTTCATAGAAGCACCCAGTTACAGACATGCATATTATACTGCTCTTTGTACGCTTTAGTTTTTATTAATGTCTGGGTTTTTTTTTTTTAATGAAACATCAGCCTGCCCAGGGACTACAGGTGGGAATTAGCACCAGTGCTACAACCTGGCACACTACATCTCTCCTGTTTAAGGTTAATGTATATTGTATATTGTGCATTGTCCCTGTCTAAATTAAAAAAATAATAATAATAATAAAACAAAAATTTGACATTAATAAATAAATAGAATGTAGTTAAGTTTCTAGTCAAGCTTCAACTGTGTCAAAAACTATCTTCTAACAATGAAACGGTGAACTTTAGGAGGTAATTGTAGATCTTTTTATTTTTGATTTCTGCATTTGTCTCACGACAGAGGCTTGAATCCATTTCATTTATTACATTCGTTTTCCGCATAGTAATTGTCCTCCTCCATGTGAAGTGCTGTGAAGTTGCTGTAGACAGAGTGCCGGTTAAATGCCTAATATGTTAGTGAGAATACTTAACATTTGCGAGTCTCATACCTTCAAGAGCACTCCACAGAAGCTCGCAGCGCACCTCATATCTTGACTTCAGGAGTATACATGTCTGCAACGCTGTTTGAATTGGATTACAATTTGTGGAGGATAAAATGTTGGCTGTGCTCATTATTGCAGTTCAGATCCTAATTAAAAGACGTGGATCATAATAAATGGGTACATTTGTGCTACTGTCCCAAACTCTGGATATAATACTTACAGACACAGATAAGGGTCTTTCCATAAAACTGGGTTCATTTTGGTATCTGGCACTTTTCCAGCTTTTTTAGACCCAATAATAAAAGAAAAAAAATTAGACATATTTCCCGCCACGATGGATCTAATGATGACCTCAGATAAATGCAAAAAAAATTATGCTCTTGCTCTGAGCCATGCCATAATTAATGAATTTTTAATAAAATAATGGGTCCAAAAATAGGACCCAAATATGTTCAGTTAAATCTGCCTAGGTGTCAGTGCATTAGATGTGAAAACATGGCTGTAAATGCTCTTCTATAGACTCTAAATAAAGACACTATGTTAAATGTGTCGATCCTAGTGGTTTTTCTAATCCACACATGCTGGTTTTTCATGAATCTCAGTCTCATTCCAGGTTTTCTGTGTAACCCACCGTGTCCACTTGCGTTACACGTGGAACCCGTCCAGTTAAACGCATATAAATCACGAGTGCTTTTGCAACAGTGGTCATTTTTGTGAAACACTCCGCCCTGCATATTTACTTCGATTCCCAAAATGCACGTGAGAGAATAAAAAGATATCGGAAAAACTGTAGTATATTTGTATGTTACATGTGGATTTTTACCATATACCATTTTACCATACCATGATTTCTATGTTTTATAATTGGAATGTAATTTGTTACAGCTGTAATTTCTGTGTTTTGCTGATTTGTTCTTAGTGTGATATATTTACATAAGAGAGTTACAAGCTTGAAGGGGTAGAACAGAAAAATAGGAGGTCACAGGTGGGTTAGCTTGGATTTTAAACGTGTGGAATGTTTATTGGTTTATCAGCCATGAAAAGAAGATGGTAAGGAGGTCTGTGGGGTAAGGACAGGGACTGACAATGAAGCGGGCAGCTGTGGTGGGGTGATACGTGAGGGGATTGGCTGAAGTTAGGAGGAGGAAGGCAACGCCCCAAGTAAGAGCGTTTTCACGCAGCGTACTCGAGTCCGTACCCGAATACGCTAAGTACCCAAGTCCACTTCATTTTGTCCATGTGAATGCAACCGTTCCGTGCTCGAGTACCGTGCCCGAGTCCAGTTGAGAAGGTTAGTCCTAGGTCCAGGCCACCCGTACTCCAGCACGGTACGATGCCGTCTGAATGCGATCCGTGCCCGAGACCGGAAGTGACCTAATCACCACTCCGACAAAGGAAGTGAGTCCATCGCCACGAGACCATAGACGGCGTTCCTGTTGTCTCCTGAAAAAGCCTCGGATCCGTGCAGGACGGGCTCGCCTTATCGACCGAACCACTTGGTGATAAATCAGGGACAACGAAGGTCGCTCTTCTTCTTTTTGTCTCAAACACACTAGCAGATAGAAAAGTATTGCCTGTGAGCAGAACAGTCGCTCGGTTGATGACGTAAGGGTTTGTCTTCTTCTGGCTTCTGCGTTTATTGGATAGCAACAGAATTCCTTCCACACCACCACCTACTGTTTCGGCCCTGTAGCGCCCATCTGTACTCGAGCACGGGCCGCGGTACGCGCATATGAACGCAACATCTGCGGGAAAGGTGTGAACGTATCCAAGTACGGCACGGACTCGAATACGCTGTGTGAAAGCACCCTAAGAGCATAAAGGATTAGGAAAAGGGTAACTAGGGGCTCATGAGGACAGGGAGAAGATGAGGCCTACGCTTGGTTCAGTTTAGTTTATTAGTTTATTATATCGTGGACGACTCCAATTAATTAACTGTATCAATAACAGTAAAAGTGGCAGCTTTATCCAGCATGGCTAGTATCCTGCTGGGACTGTTGGTGACTTCATATCTGTGGCCCAGGAGAACTGATTCTCTGTAACCTTGGGAGACCACAGATCTGTGTAAGATTGACCAATGCTAATTAAATGACTGATTCATTGCTAGTCTTAATCCTGTCTCAGGTCTCTTTTATGGTCAAGGTAATATCCAATGCACCAAATGCAGGGGATAGAGAATTGGAGTCAGATTTGTAAGTCGAATCCCAACAAACAGAAGCGCTATTGAACATGAAACGAGTAAAATATTACTGAAAATTGATTAGTAATACATTACACTACTGTGTTACAACAAAAAGTAATCTGTTACTGTAATGCGCTACTCCCAACACTGACCTTATTACACATTTTACACACATTACACATTTTTTTTTCTTAATGCACTTTTTCCTTCTTTCCAGAAGAGTCTGTTCTGTTGCTAACTGCAGACCTGAACTTTGCGGTCGTTTTGTCACGGTTAAAGACCAGGGGCCTCATGTACAAAGGGTGCGTACGCCCAAAAATGTGGCGTACGCCCTTTTCCACGCTCACGTTCAGATGTGCAAAGAGTGAAACAACCGTGGAAATGTGCGGTCCTCCAAACCAACTCCACAGCTGGCGTACGCACGCTTCTAGGGCTTTGGAACCTTTGGCGACACTTAGAGGTGATACTGGGAAACTGTTAATACTGTGGAAAAGGTCATTCCACAGAGATACACAAATGAACAAGTAACACACCGACACGCCATCCTACCCCCCCACCCCCACCGCTAGAACCAGACCACCCAGACACTGGACCCATCAATACCAATCAGCCCAGTACATTTCAACCATATAGAGACAAGGACACAAACTTCACCTGTTGATAAATGTATATAATGTAGTGTTAATGTCTGTGAGAACATTTATAAGTTGGTTCAGGACTCACTGATGCCACCAACTGCCCTCACGATGTCCTCTTGTGACTCAGGTGAGGACACGGCCGAAGACGGGCATCAGCAGCTGTTGGTGGACCGAAGCATCAGCTGACACCGGGAGGCTGGTCCAATCCCACGGTGTGTGTCTGGACGGTCTAACCGCTGTCTATAAATTGCCATAATGGTTAATGTTAAAACGTTAAACATAGCGTCATGCCCGATAACTGCCATAAATCATCGTCACTCTCATGGTTTCGATTTGTGGAGGTGAAAGTGGACGTGATTACAGATGTCCATGCATTATTTGGTTTGACTGATTTCAGACTTTAAGCTACGTTTAGTTTTTTTTACATTAAGGTCCCGCTGGGGCTCGTCCTCTGTCTGTTTTTCCTCCGCTTTGTCGGTGGACAACAGTCTTCTGCTTCAGGTCCACCTTTGACGTCATCATCTGATCGTGCAGAGGGGAATCCGAAAGGGAATCCCACCTGCAGGCCCTGCTTATAGTAATTTGCATATGCAAATGTGGGCGTGGAGAGGGAGGAGTCTGGTACTCCACCCCATGTGGTCAATTCCAGCTGATTGGGATGAACAAAGGAAATGTGCTTGGATTCGGGCGTACACTCAGTTTTGTTCATCTGTTTTTTTTTATGTGTACGGAATTTTCCTGATTTAAGCGTACGCCAGGTTTCAGTATGAAATCCAGGCACGTCTTTGTACATGAGGCCCCAGGTTTTTCATCAGTGATAATACCAGAGTCATACAATACTAGTGTATAGTCCATGCCTACAGCCAGGAATTCATTCATTCTTGAATAAATTACCAGAACCAAACATAATTTTTATTCATTTCACACTGTAACAAAACTAAACTTGACCCTCCTCTGAAGCCTGAAAATTGAAAAGCACAGACTTTTCTTGAGGAAAAATCTCACCTCCCAATTAAACTGATGTGAATCGACCCCAGCAAAAAAATACGGGCAGATGGAAGCACATAGTTACCATGGAAATTTTCTCAACCACCTGTGGATGTTTTCATTGGATCTCATCAATGCAGGCTGCAGACGCTCACAGGCAGAGACCGACATGGAGGCACACAGGTAGGCAGGCGAACACACATACTGGCACTCTTTGAAGCTCAGCATGGACACACTGCAAATAACAAAATGGCCTCAGCGGAATACTGGAGCTAAGGCTGCTGCGTCCTGGAGAGAACGGAGCTTAAAAAGAACAAAATTACTGTATGTCACCAGACCGGAGAGGAGAAACAAAGATAGAAAATCAGACGGACGGAGATGAAATGAGAAAGAAACTCCGCTAAACTTATAGCTTTCACCCTCAACTAGTTTATGAACATAAGTAAAAGACAGTGAACAGAAGTAAAGTCACACATACATTCCACAAATGTACAGTTTTCTGTTTGTTTTCTGTTTCTTTTGGCAACAATGCTGGCACAAAATACCAGATACATCACAGAACATTGTACAATAACGTGATAAAAACAGTGGTCGGATAGCATATGTAAAGTATGGAGACGAGAATCTTAGGAGGAAAAGACACAAATGTGTTTTGAAGAAGTTTAATGCAATGCCAGTATTTCACCTTGGTGGTAAAAACACAATTTTGATGTTTTGTTAAGTGCAATACGTAAGAGCAGGTGAAATTTGTGTTAGTCCTTGAGGTTTAGGAGCAGCAGTTACACTCAGAGGATCACATGGTTGTGAGGTTCAGTGTTTGACTTGAAAGCTGTAGATTTTCACATTATTAGTGAAAACAAAAGTGAACTCACCTCACAGCTAGAAGGCTCTATTTTAGAAGGTCCAGATTCCCTGCTATAAAAAAAAAGGTATATATTAGTTAATTCTATTAGCTTTGCCTTTGACCAAGGTAGAGCTCTGTGGTTCCCAAACACTGTCAGTGGCAGCTCATTGTTATAATACTAGTGCTAATGCTAATGCTAGATGCTGTGTGTTTTAAGGCGAAGACACACCAACTCGATTTTTGGCGGTCGGACGTTGTCGGGCAGTCTGGCGATGTCGGTGACATGAGTCTGTTCGGTGCGTTCCGTTCGATCGGCCGTCGTTAATGCCGTCTCCAGTCTTTTCAGCCAATTCAACGTGTAATCGGCCACTACCTGTCGTTCAGTCGGACCAATCTGATTGGTGCAGAGATAGCCCCGGACTAGTGAATCAGTGAACGAGAAGTTTCCATGTGAATCCAGCTCTGCCAAGGTACTTCACACTATTATTGTCTTCTATATTAGGCCATGAACTGCTCAGTTTGGATCTGAATGAGTGCCAGTCAGCGTTGACTATGGACTTCATTCATTCCATGAGGTGAACACTGTTAGCATTGTTAGCATAGTGCGATTTCGCCTTAGTTTTCGCCTGCGACATCTTTCAAGAAGCCTGAGAGCTGACAACACCAGCATCTTCTTATTACTAACCATCCATTCAACGAGTTCAACAACAACCCTTCTTGATACTCGACACTCTCTGTTGACAATGACTGACGACAGCGAGCTCTGGGTTTTGGTTTAGACAGATGTTCCATTTGTCGCCAATCAGTCGGACTACCTTTTCTGGTGACAATCAGCAGTCGGGTTGGTGTGTCTTTGCCCTTAGGATGGGTGAAATGCTGAGACTATATTTACCAACAGGGAAAATAACATGAGTTAACTTCTTTTTTTGTTTTTTTAAATTAAGCCAATTCAGCGGTATCATAAAGTTGTAATACCAATAACAGTCACAATCCTTTATTCCTACGCTCCATGGACTCTGTAGAGTTTTAAAAACATCTCAAGACACTCCTGTTTAAACAGGCTTTTTAACTTCCTAACTGACATAGGGTTGCTACCAACTGATTGCACTTTAAGTATTTATCATATCGGAATTGTATTTTAATTGTATGCTATTGTATTTTAATGGTACTTTAAATTGTATTCTATTTGTATTTCGCACCGTAAAGCACTTTGTCATTCTGTCTGTGAAAAGTGCTCTATAAATAAAATTTACTTACTTACTTAGTTGCTGCCACAAAAAGCCCTTGCTGTCAGAGACTGACTGTACATTGAAATTCGCTTTAAAAAATATAGTCAGTATTTTTGTTTTTCTTAGGACTCATTCCAGTCTCACTTATTTTACTTAGAAACTCCATTAAATATCCGGCTTAAAAGTAGTGATCCATTAATAAAATCTGAGGTCAAATAGAGGGTTTTAATGTTGACTGAGTTAAACTTCCAGAGAATTTTCCAGGCGTATATAATACACCTTTTTTATAATTTCATTTTTCCCTCAAATAGCTCTGCTGTATTTGTGGATAACAGATTCTACTAACAAGGCTGTAAAATAACTTTCTTTTGCAATATGTGACAAAGTGTACCATTTTACTGAGTAAACAAGCTAACACTTAGCGTTAGCTCAAATAAAATACTCCAGGCCAGAGTCCTGCACCATGTTTGGTACCCGCGGGCACTGCACAAAAACATGCAGGGATGGGTTAAAAAAACAAAAGAAGACTCATTTTCACAGGCACAGGTAAAATTAAAGCTGCAAGCAGCACTGGGCGGGACCTCGCACCATGTGTTCCGCCTCCCGTGACCGTCAACACCTCAGCTCAAGTCACACCTCTCCATCCCGACACCAGTTCCCACCCTTTTGTGTCCATCCTCCTTTCATCCCGACAGAACACCAGTGGCCCTTTGTTGAAACTACCATCACCTTTTAAGGAGGCTTTTAATTTGAAAAACCCTACTGTGTGTATGTGCATGTGTGTGAGAGACAGAATCAGTTTGAATAATGAATTGAAATTTTATGAATAATTGATCATAAAAATCCTGATTTATCACATTTAAGGCTTTTATTTAGAAAAACCCTATTGTGTGCGCATGTGTGAGTCTGTGAGAATAATATGTAATGAAGTAAAACGGTACAAACAGTTGAGTGTTTGGTCATAAAAATGAAAAGAATACTCACTATTTATTATTTTTAATAAGTATTTTATTTTGAAAAAAGTATACTGTGTGTACTCTTTCCTCTGTGTGCAAATTGTCACATACCTACAATGCACCAAACCTATGTTCATGAATGCAAAGGAAAAATAGTAAAGTCCACATCAGATTTGAACCTGGGCTTCCTGTATGAATACCCTGTGCTCTAACCACTACACTATCCAGTCAGACAATTACTGGTTGAAAAGTAGTTGTTTTAACAGAGATGTGAATATTTCAAAGTTGAAATTGAAAGTAAAAATACTCTTCACCAAAACTGAGATTATTCCATAAGCGTATGTCCTATCTCAAAAATTATTTCGTGTGGCTTCTGCAGACTCTTGTGAACAAACTGATGTATAAGATGTGTGAAAAAAGTCAGAAATGAATAAGCAGTAATCGCAGGAACGTGGAGTTACTTTGAAAGGCAAACTGCCAACTTCCCGTTGGAGTTAGCTCATGGGTGTCAGTGTGTATGATTTATCGGGCTCGATGAGACCAACATTTTGGTGTTTGTTTCATGTCTGTACGACATTCCTAGTGGCCACTAGGGGCATTTTTGTGTGCTTTTGTCTACACAAGTGGCACTACAGAGCCCATTTCGGCATCTAAGGGGTTAATTTTGATATTTTATCAAACTGTTTGTCAGCCATGACATGTATGCCAATTTTGGTGAGTTTTGGAGCACGATGAGGGGGTCAAATTGCAGTTTAAAGTGGAAAAGTGGAAATAAAATAGACTAATTTTAATAAATCCATAACCGTTCATCCTATCTCAAAAATGTTTGGATGTGAGAGTTGTGGTGCATCCTGTGAATGTATAGATATATAACATGTGGGCAAAAAGTTCGAAATGAAAAATGAGTTTCTGACATCACAACTTTCTGGGCTTATAAAAAATAAATAAATAAAGCAGTAACTACAAAGTTACAAAATCACTTTTTTGAGAAGGGTTTACTCTATCTTTTGGTGCTATTTAGAAGCCAACACGACAAACGGCGTCATACAAGTTAATTTCAAAAATTTTATTTTGAAAAGCAAATTGTGAACTTCCTGTTGGAGTTAGGTCATGGGCCGCAGCACATCATGTGTAGCGCTTCATCAAACAAACATTTTGGCGCTGGTTCCATGTCTCTATGACATTCCTACTGGCCACTAGGGCTGTTTCTGTATTTTTTTACATAGGTGGTGCTAGAGAGCACATTTTGGCACCAATGGGGTTAATTATTACATTTTTCACCAGATCTGACATGCGTGCCAAATTTGGTGAGTTTTGAGCATGTTTAGGGGGTCAAATTCCAGTTTAAAGCGTCACAGAAAACTAATACTAATATAAAAACGAATGAAAAACAATGGGACTTGCCGTCCTGGCAGGTCCACGGCTCGGTCCCTAATTAAATGAAATGCGGGCGGGTAGCAGGCAAGGAAGTGAAAAAATAAAAGAAGATTCATGGATGAAAATAATTTGCAGGACATTTAATGATGATGATGATCCTCTACTTTGACGGTGGTTGAGCCACAGCAGGTTTGTTTTATTGTGACGTGAGCTTCACCTCTGTTTACATCCGGCCACAGACGTCACTGAGCAGCACATATTAGAGATTTATTGATGGCGTGTGTTTTTGCCAAAAATAAAGCCCTTAACCCATAAAGACCCAGGTGCAACTTTTGTGTCAGTTCCCAAATGAAGTTTTCTCTATATTTAACCTTTCTTATGTGATAAATCACCATTTGTTATAATATTATCAACTGTATTTTGCATTTCTTTTCAGTGAGCATCAAGTGTTTTCTTATATATTCACTGATCATGTAGATGTTCATTAAAGCTCAGATTAAAGTTGAGGGTTATTATATCAAAAACAGAAAAAACTGAAGAAAAAGTGACTTTTTCAGTCAAATCTCTCATTAACTGAACATAAACCCAGTGTGTCCATCCACTGTC
>JAPQRP010049732.1:0-12268 GCA_037367295.1 Apogon hyalosoma | reverse complement strand
GGGAGGAGGAAACGGGGAGGAGGGGGGAGGGGAAGGAGGGGGAGTGTGAAGTTGGAGACAAAGAGCAGAGCAGAGGAAGTGAGAGAAAGAAAAGAGAGCAGGGATTCATCTCATACCAACACACTCTGCATCTGCTGTCTGACGTGTCGCATGTCTACCATCGCAAGCACCACACAAGGACACGCAACATCAGCAACAGGTCACCTCATCTCAACTCTGATCATTTCTTCAGCGCTTTAAACCATTTAAACCTGTTTCCAGCATCTCCAATGTCAACATCAGCAGCTGTTCTTTGTGTTTGGACTGTTGGTCAGGCACAGCATACAGCACAAACATCTCCTCAGGCTCTACAAACTTAAACACTAGCATATTATTTTAGAACTTTAATAATCAGAATTTACAAATCCAAACCAAATACAGATGGAGCTCTGTACTTGGAACTTTAAAACTTTTATGGCACTGACGGAAATGCTCAGTGTCTCATTGTTTGATACCATATTTCAACACCTATGCAGTACATTTCATCAGTGTCAGCTCATGGGACATGTACGCATGACTTTTAACATTTTATTAATAATATGTTAACAGACAACTTCAATAGGTTAGGTACTGAAACCTGAAACTAATGAGCATAAAACAATTTAATTTAACCTATTATATTGCTGTGAATAGGTTTATATATCATCATGTTATGAACATGTTGAGC
This sequence comes from Apogon hyalosoma, assembly GCA_037367295.1. Classification (NCBI taxonomy): domain Eukaryota; kingdom Metazoa; phylum Chordata; class Actinopteri; order Kurtiformes; family Apogonidae; genus Apogon; species Apogon hyalosoma. The sequence continues at coordinate 11,562 of JAPQRP010049732.1, read as the reverse complement.
GCATACAAAGGCTGATGAAGCTGAAAAATAAAAGGGTTTGAACCATGTGTCTGATAATTTACTTTGCTTAAAGAGAAAATTATCATCAGAAAAAGTACCCGCACTGAAGTCAAGGCATCAGTATAGGCACTGGCATCAGGCATTTCGGAACAATACTAAGGCTGCACAATTAATACAATCTCAGTCTTAATCACGATATCAGCAATTATATAACTGCAAAAGGTTGAATTTAGAGGTCCAGATTTAGGAGGATTTAGGATGATCATATTTCAGAAATGAGGGGAAAAATAAACACTATCTCTGTTGTCTGGCATTACTGTCACTGAACGGGACAAGCTGCACCATACGCAATGCATGCTACATTATTTTTTTTGTAACATTTACATATTTTTTCTTTCTGATTTCAGTTTCTATGTTTGAGTTGATAAAAGAAACATTTCAAAATGTATAGCCTAATCACTACATTTTCTTACATAACAAAGCACACAGACTCAAATTGAAATCACAGTTTGCCCATAATAATTACAATGCGACTTTTTCACCAAATCATGCTGCTGTAAACAATACCCATCCCTAATGATGGTACCTCAAAAAATCTGTTTCATTGATCTGAGAAAATTACTGACTGCCAGGCTGATAAAGGGAAGCGCCACAACTGAAATTATCATCAGAGAGTAAGAAAGAAAGAAAGAAAAGACAAGAACAAATAATGATAAAGAGGTGGAAAAAGAATACATAAAGAACTGCTTAAACTGGAAACATTCTCGGGTGCTCAGATGGAAAACTGGTATAACAAAAAACAGCATTTAGGAACTGTGACTCATATCAGTACTGGTACTGGTACTAAAATGTCAGATGAACCTCCATCAGTATAGGGTTATTTTGGAGATTCCTTGCACCATGTCTCTTATTTGGTAATGGGGGAAGGAAGGTTTGGGTTCAACAAATTGAACACTGACAAATGTTTTAGACCTTTTTTAACCTTTTGAATCTACTGCTATTTTCATTAGAGTCAATTAGGGGCGTCCCGATCCGATATTGATAAAGGATATCGTTCTGATATCAGCCAAAAAACGAGTATCAGATTTTATTGGACTGCATCTAAAATCTCCGACATCAGCACTCCGATAAGCAGTCCATTTTCCACTCCTGCACAAGTACGAGAGGCTCTCAAGCGCAGCGTCAATTATCATTGAGGAGCACAGGAGCAGGCTGACAGCAGAACATGCCCAAATGCTTATCTTCTTAAAAAAAATCTCCACATCACGTTCGGACTGCAGAAAGTGGAGATGGAGGCAGAGGTTGTGCTAGACATTTTTATTGTCCGTCATGTTGACGGACAGGGTCGTAAAAATTCCATCATAACACATTATTATCTGTCATTTCAAATGTAATTTTTGGTAGTTTTTAATGTTCAAAAACATCTCAAAGATGCCTGTTAATCACTATCCTCCACCACATCAGTCCCTCTTTTTTCATTGCATTTATCAATGCCATCACATTTACAGGGCTTCTGAAAATAACTAAGGAGACTCGGCTGTCTGACATTTTGCGCTAGCAAAGTAGTATATACTTTCAGCTAAAGTCAGCTAATCAACGGGACAGGAGTTGACAAAGAGTGATTAAAATGCAGACTCACCATCAACCAGACAGGGGCTCTACTACAGGTGAACTAATGGAGTCATGTGACAGAAGTACTGGGGTTACAGAGTCCTGCACGGTCCACTTTACAAACCCACTCGTACCCACGTACATTAGACCCGCAACCAGACCAATGATTAAACACATTGTCTACTTAGTAAATCACTTTTAAGGGCTTTATTTTTGGCTAATACACATGCCATCATGCTGTTCAATGACATCTGTAGCCGGATGTAAAGCTCACTTCAAAATAAAACAAACCAGCTGTGGATCAACCACAGTTTCATCCATGAATCTGCTTTAATTTTGTCACTTCCTTGCCCACTACCCACCCACACTTCATTTAACTTTACCTGTGCCCGTACCCCAATTTTTTTTTTTTTTTTACTTGTCCCCGCACATTCTTGTGAGCACAGTCAGTGAAACTGGAGCTGTGAACTCTTAACTTTGAGCAGTTAAACAGTGGACAATATTGTGTTGTTGTTTTTGTTGTTTTTGTCCCCACCCTCAGTTGTTCCCACCATATACTGACAGTAAAAAATAACTGAAGTGAACTTGAATTGTTTGCACTTTAAAGTATAATTTGTTTTTACTGGATTTATTTAGGTTATTTTTCAGGGTCCTCTAATTTATTTTTTATTTATTTTATTCAATTGTAGAATACTGTAGATATTATGTTGAAGATTGAAATTTATGTAACCATTTATGTAACAAGGTTAATAATAAATGGGTCAGTTTTCTCATACCTAATGTTGCTGACTATTGTTCTCTGTTTGAGTAACATCACTTGATCAAGCCTTTTCTAACATTCCACACTTACAAAATAAGTAATAAAAGTATGTATGATTCGTGCTGATATATCAGATCGATATCGGCCAATACTCAAGGCTGCAATATTGGTATCATATTGGAAGTGAAAAAGTTGTATCGGGACATCCCTAGTGTCAATGCACACTTCCAAACTCTGTCCAAATGTCACAGGAGTAACCAGTATATTTACACGGTGCAGAAACAGGTTGTGCTGTATGTATGTGACATATGTCTGCCCTCAGGTATCACTGTAGACTACAATGTGGCTTAACTTCCTTACAAAATAGGCCTGCGACAATGACACAGATATCTTGTGGTGACAACGATGACTGTGATTGGCTGTTAGTGTCTTCTCTTACCGTGACACAGTACTACCTGGATGTGGCGACAATGGCAATGCGGTATCCTTGGATTTGGAAGCTCGTCTTGGTCAGATCATTTATATCGTTACAAAGGGAAGACAAGCATAAGAGGATAATCTGTCAGAGAGGAAATACTCAAAGTCGATCCACAAGGAAACCCTTTCATTATATCTACAGCAGGTAATGTGACTAAGTACAAATATTTTAATAGAGTTCTCAGGTATCTGAATTTTACTTGAATATTTACTTTTCAAGCAACTTTCTACTTTTACTCCCTACATTTCAATGCAAATATCTGTACTTTTTACACATATACTTCTGAAACAGGCTTGTTAAATGTACTCCATTTCAATACACTTGAGGGGAATGATCAATTATTTTGATTTTGCATTAAAGCTTGCCTTCAGATGTCAATCTAAATGGATGGAACAATAACACACACACACATAACAGATGATCCCTTGGTGTGTGCATGGATAAATTTAACACACTACAAATGCAACATAGAATAGTTACCAGAGAAAAGCAAGGAGACATATGCAAACCAGACATAACAAGATGATAGTAAAGGAAGACTGGATTGCACAGAAACTTTTCATTTCATTAATTTTCTCAACGGATTAATCCTTGAGAGTATCATGGCGGCACTGGAGTGGACCCCAGCTACCAGTGGGCAAAGGTAGCATTTTGTTTTTTCTAAAATTGTGCTAGAAGGGAGAATAAAAAGTCTTCAGACTAGTATGTTTGCTTTGCACTCCAACAGTCAGTACAAATGTGCTTCAAAGGCCAACTTTTATATACTATTTCAGAGACTGTACTTTTTCACTTCTATTGCACAAAAGACATTTAATCAGTCCTTATTTCTCTACATATTTCTATAATTGCCCTTAGGTAGATAAAGTGTGTACTCTCTGCTGGACATAACCACGGACACTGAATGTGTATCATAACAGAGTCTCAAAAGTAAATCAGGACAGGACATAAATTTGACTTTAACATGTAAACTAACGCACAGTCAGTGACCTTTGTGTTGCAGTTACTAATCCTTAATTCATATAATCATTTGACTTCTTCAGTGAATGGTCTTTCAAAGATAATATGATTTACATGGTATATCTGTGTCCCCTAAAGGAAAAATACACAACAAATACAGCAGTTTATTCCTTACAGTCAGACTACAGAGGCGTGGGCTCTTTGTTGCTTTAGCAAATCTGCTGCAACTTAGTCTCATGTTCCTTTAAAAAAGGCACAGACGTAATTTGCGTCTCTCTCTTTTTTTTTTTTTTTTTGGAAAATTTATTTATTTTTGCCCAGGGAACAGAGCGCAGTCAGAATGCACTGAGCCAGTCTAAGCCGGTTTGTAACCTCAGGGTATGGAATTATCTCTTAATATGTAGCCGTTAGTGGTCAAGACGTCACATGACTGTCAGAAAGAAAGAGAGAGAGTAGGAGTGGAAGGTGAAGAGGAGAAGCAGGAGAAGGAGGAGAGGCAGGAGGAGGAGGAGGAGGAGCAGCTGCCCCGGTGTTTCAGAGCAGAAAGAGGAAAATCTCTTCCTTTAAGACCTGGCACTTTGACAAGAAAAGACCGAGTGCAGAACTTCAGACCACAGGGTGGGGCATACACTGTTTCACCAGCCAAAGGAGAGAAAAAGAGGAAAAAAAAGAAAAAAGCAACGGGAACATGAGACATTTAGTCAGAGCAAGGCAGCAGAGGTAACGCAGACATCTTAAAATGGGGCTGAACGTGACAACCAGCAGGACGATCAATATCCAACAGAGAGCGTTCTGCTTAAGGAGGATCATCACATGTTCACACATTCATTGTCATACAAAGACTTGAAATTAACCACTTGTCTTTTTCTGTGCCTTTTACAACACTACAATAGGAAAAGCTTAACCATTTAGTTATTATTCACATTGAGCAAAGACACACATTTATTGGCCCTGAGGACCAGAACATAGAAATAAAAATAACATTTCTATTTGCCTTTTTGCTGCAAATTTCAAACCTCCTCCTTCAACTTATTGGGATCTCCTTCTTCATTTGGCTTAAAATCAAACTGTGCCCACAATGCTGTGGTGCTTGGCTTTGCAACTAAATCCATCCATGATGTTAACTAAGGCTGGGAGATTTTATCGATTCTGCAATATATATCGATATTTTGTATCGATTTAAAGTATCGATTTTTCATCCGTGAGTATCAATACATTAAGCCCCATTCAAATCCCCCGTGTTCCGTCTGGTACTCTGCTCGCCGCCCATTTCCCCAGTTTGCTTTGCAGGAAGAGCAATTAGGTCATCCAGCCGCTAGTGTCGCTGTAGAGCAGTTCTACAAGTTACCTGTCTAGATACTGTCTGTACACAGATGCCGACATCTTTCTCTTCCCATTTACACAATCAGAGCTAAGAGATTCAGGAGAATGGCGGCGAATATAAATCAAGCACCTTCATACTTAAAAGCAGATGTGTGGGAGCACTTTGGGTTTAAAACGAAGAAGGAAAGTGACGCAGCGCCACGGCAAAATCATTGCTGCCACGCCAAACATTTCAAACGAATCATCACTGTCGCATTAGCACATAAATGAGCATTAAGTTTCACTTTCACTTCCGCAGTTGGCACAGTTTGCAGTGCCCCGTACCCCACAGTATTATAAGGAGGAAACCGGTTGAGCCCTGCCTGCCCCTCCAACCGACCAAACCATGCACGTGTGCATCCCCCGCTAAAAGCACGCACGTGTACCCCCACACATACACACCCCGGATTAGACAGCCACACCAACAGATCAGTTCCACAGGAAACACTGTGTCAAGTTTGTTCACTTGTGATGCTGCTCTTTTCTAAGGCTTGTAAGCCACAGTTTGTTTCAATAAATCAAACTAATTTTCTCATCACATCTTTGATTCATTTTGTCCAGCATTTGCAGCTGTAGACTCTGTCCAGTCAGAGCCATATATTGTGTAACTGATCGATGCTTTCAGTTTTCGGCTCAATTAATTCATTCCAAGTCAATGGAACACTCACAAGATGTCACCAAAATCACTGTCCCTTTAAAATCTTTCAGAAAATTGTGTAAGTGTATCAAATCCTATCGAATCGTACCGTTGGCTGAATATCATGATATATATCATATTGTGAGCTGAATATTATGTATCGTATTGTATCGTGAGATTAGTGTATCGCTACAGCCCTAATGTTAACATCAACAAATGCTCATCTAAATGCAGTCGCTCAAATATAAGAATTTAAGCATGTTGAAATAAACTGTTGGCTGAGCTAAGTCTCCACTCGGATTAAAACATAGCAGAAGGAGATGACAGCACTAAAAGAATGCCAGCCAAAGGTCAAATAGTGGAAAATTACATGGAAATTGTTTGTTTGTTTGTTTGTTTGGTACAGACTTCAGCAAAAAAATTTTAAAAATCACATCGATACTTTTAGATTTACAAAAACAAAAGAAAGAAAATGTTATGACCTGCTACATTTGTAACATGTGTTAACATAACTGCAGTATGGGTATACTTTTTTCAAGTCCTAGTATGTGGTGCTTTATTTGGTATGACCTCCATTGAGGATCCAGTGAGCTGAGGAGATATGTTTTGTGTGATAGGACAAAACAGACCCGCTATTTCTGAAGTGCCAAGATACTAACTCTTTTTCACTGTAACAGAGTATATTTTTATTTACATTATATCAACTTATTGAACTACCAAACAAAGTATAGTGACTTGTAAAACCATGATTTGGGTTTACAGGAGCTCCAACAGTTATTCAAGTAATCAATAAAACTAAATTAATTGCACACTTATAGAAAAAAGGTTACATTTTATGATTATAATTTTTATCACTTATTACACCAGTACAATAGTGAACTAAATATCATTGGGTTAGAAACCAAAGAACCCATCTCAGGACACTATAAGGACCTTTGGGAAACACGTATTTCTGGTATTTTACAGTTCAAACAACTAATTAATTTATCAAAAAAATAATCAACAGATTGATCAACAATGACAATCGTTAATTACCAACCATTCTGACAAACTTCTGTGTTGCACTGAAGATGGCATCAGTGGTTTTGTATAGACACTGTGATGACCAGCTACACTGAGGGGGTTAATGAAGTACCTGACAGTGAAGTTCCTGCTCACTTGGCTGCACTAATCCTTACCAGCCAACACCACAGAATCACACAAAGCAAATGCACAAATCTGTAACTGGATCATACTGCATTCTGGGTATTTCAGGCACTAACCAATACATCATTGTTGGTTGGTTTGTTTACATATGGTTAAGATGTTACAGATGCTATTTCTGGGAACACGTCACTGGAGATTTCTCTACAATGCAAGGATGAACTACATATTGGGGCAAACTACAAAATGGAATGGGAGCAGTGGTGGAGATCACACAGATATTAGTGATGGATGTTAGTCTGTCTGCAGAGCCTCATCTATCAAATGCAAATCTGCAAACTTATGGTGCATTGATACAACCAACATGTGGTTACAGCTTTGGGATACTACACAGAAAACACATCACAATTACTCTTTTCTATTAATATACATCCCAGAATACATTTATTCAATGTTTCTGTATCTACAGTGTAAAATATCTCAGCCGTAGGTTCTTGAAAAAGCAGATAATACGGTCATGTTTCTTGTTTTCCAAACATCCGCCCCCAATCTGTTTGCTGTCAGACTTCAAATAACTCAGCCTTCACCACACCAACATGGCTTTTTACCTCGTTTATCAGATTCTCTTCATTTAAGCTTGTTGTAACTGCTTGGTTACTGGTTTCTATGTCTACATTTGCAGTTTCCTCAGAGGGAGTAATCATCTATGCATCCCACTCTTGATACTTAACCAACTGTGCTGGGAATGTTCTAGTCAAGCTTGCTGTGTGCTTCTTGTGACTGAAATGCTGTTGGGTCCACAATTGAGGGTCAGACTGAGATACCTCAATACCCATGAAAGAGATTCCTGTGAAAGATGTGCATAGTGTCCAGGGGTTTTACTCAGTGGACTGGGATGACTTTGCCTCTGGCACAACTTTGAGGTTGACTTTCTTTGTTATGAGTCAAATGGACCTTTGTCAGTTTCTGAATTGTCAGGTGTTAATGTTCCTCTCAGGATGAACTGCAGTGAAAACTTCAGTCAATTGCCATACTTTGTATTTCTTTGTTTAGACATGCATCTTATTATATACTTTGGACCAGTGATGCCATTTTATCAGCTTTGGTAATAGTTCCTCAGTGTAGATCAGCAAACGTTTGCATGCAACAACAGCAGTGAACACAGTAAATAAGAGCTGCCTAAATCCTAATCCCTCACAAATGATTTCACATAAGGTCCAGGAGAGTATCAGTAGAATAGTATGTATCAAGCCTCTCACTAATAGTACTGTACTGATATGTGGACCTTGTGTGAAATCGTTTGAGGGGTTAAGAAAGATGGAGGTTTTCTTTGCAAAATTCATTTTTATGACTTGTCATTTCTGCATCAGTTTGAAAATGAGAACTGTGATTCAGTGTAAATTCTCAGTATCCACTTTGTTAATAGCAGCTTCACTATTTTACTGTTTGTCTTAAATTTACTCATGCAAATTCTGATGTTGAAAAAGATTTTACCATTATATTGTTTTGAGTATTTAACTCTGAAATTTGAGAAACTTTCTCAAGCGATTACCATATCAAGAGTAAAAAAACAATAAATTCTTCAGATTTCCTTCAGGAACACAAATCAGCCTTTATACTGCAAAGACACATTCATTTCATATTTATTTTGATAATTAGCTACACCAACTGAGAACATTTTTGTCCATTTGTTCTATGCTATATTGTGCCATGTGTTAATGCTAAAATACTCTGATTACACTGATAAACCAGACATTTAAAACAAATGTTAGAGTGGAAAGGTTTTGACATTGCTTTTACTTTTTTCTTTTCACTAGCAATCTGCATGGTCCTTGAAAAGACGACCACACATTAAGATCCACTATACTATAGAAAGATGACAGTGCAACATGGTGGACTCAGTAGATCTAAATGTCTGTACAATAATGAAAATGCAATGCTTCTTATTTGAAGGTGATTATGCATAATGAAAACATAATTATAACCATTTCATTCTATTTCTACAATTACATCCTCTTAAATGCCCGTAAATCTTCCACACTGGATCTTTGATAAATTGTCACCATTAGTGCAGATGTTTTTTATTTATACATACATAAACCTGCACCAGCACCTCCCAAAATAAGTTGTCCTGGATGTCCTAGTTACTCCTGTTAAAGCCTTTATAACAAGTCTACTTTGCATTAATAGAATTTAGCTGATTTCACTAGCATTTAACGGTGGCAACAAGCAAAAAGGCAACAGTTTTGGGTGGCACTCTGCCCTCCATCCCTAATGATTATTTTGTTGATCGTTTGAGGCTTGTCTTGTAAATGTTTACAGCCTTTCATGTTCAATGACAAAGCTTAAAAAGTAGGGCTTAATTAAGAATGGGGTTTGGGTAAAAAAATAAATATACATATTTTCTACACTATCCTGTACACCCATATACTAGGACACCTTTCATCATAACCAAAATTTTGAAAAGGTGTCTTGGTTTGTGGGTTTATCACATCATTGCCCACAAATATCACCTCTAACTCCGATATCCTCGTAGTGTCCTTCAGAACACTATGAGCATGAGGACCGCATTCAGACAAGTTGACTGAGGTGACCTTGTGCAGCACCTGGCTAAATGCAGCACAGCAATGCAGCAGTGATGTGCACGCTGCTTATTCACTGGCTGGATTAGTCACAGCTGCACTGCCGCTGACTGCTGGGCCATTTCTACAACTAACTCTGAGACTAATTAAAAACCCAGGAGCAAACATTTCCCCACTCCCCCTTCATTTGACTACAGTTAGCACTGACAGCTCCCTGCTTTATTGCTTTACACACATTCATTAACATCACACAAATCAATTAGTACCAAGTTACAGGTATTACCCACTCCCACTCCGAAATGAATTTTCTAATTAAGAGTTGATTATGCAGATTTCTTTCTTCTCAAACAGACAGAGATGCAAACTGGCTCTTTGGAGCTTTCCAGGGCTTGTGCAAGAGTCTGGCTTTACTTTGGCTGCACCAAATCATGACAAAGTTTCAAGCCTTAGACTTATAACTAGAGAAGGGCGATACGTCAGAAAATAGGATCTCTTTTTCAGTGTAAAGTCACAATGACAGACTGAGTTCAGATTGTGTTTAGCCACCGATTTCTGACAGTGGTATGCATGCATCTCCAATGGGCATATCAGAGAAATACCAGTTTGTTCATCAGGAACATATGAATGTTGGGGATGAAGAGGTCAACTGAGACACTAGAAGATTTTTTAAAGGCTAATTTAATTTAATTTCAAGACAGTTCATGACAGCAAAAAGCTGACAGCTGATTAATCACTCAATCGACAATATTTTTTTTGCCTTTATTACAGACAGTAGTAGAGAGAAACAGGAAGTGTAGGGAGCTCAGGTCAATGCAACAGGACCTTGGGCCATTCTACTACGTGGACCACCAGGATGCCAACATGTTGGGAATTTTTATTTTTTTTTAACCTTACTATAAACTGCAAAACTGTTGAACTGGGATACATTAGGTTTAATACATTAACCTAGAACTGAACATCAGCCTAATAGTGCAATTCCAGTTATTGCATTTTTTTTACCTATTACTTTCCCTGAAAATCAGTCATTTTGGTTGAGAAGGGTGATGATCTTTGTTGTTATTCTTTTCTCATCTTTTCCATCTATTTATCATGGTATGTGTTATTTTAAAATTATGATGGCCTGATGACACTGTAACTGAGGGCAGGGAGTTGCTGACACAGTTTGATGTATTTGCAAACTAAAAGCCCATCACAATGTTTGGGTTCATTATGAGACTGTATTAAGACATATTAGACTTCAGTCAAGATAATAGTGTTAAAATTTCTCACTATTACTGCTTTGCTTGCTGTTAATATATATGGGTGGCCCATCTGGGTAAAGTCTATCAGATGACAGAAGCAGATCTAGAGGTGTTCCCTGTGAAAACTCTGAGTTGTGGCATTTTTTGACAGAAGCAGCCCCTCAACAGCAACTCTGGAAGCCAAACAAAACCTGCTCGGACTGCCTCAACATACAGCTTGATGTAACTGATGAGGTGCCCGGAGCAACTCTGACACAACACAGGGGATGCTGACATTGTGGATGGCAGTGACACTATGACATGATGCAGAAGAGTTGGTGAAGTCTTCTGCATCACGAGGAAACAGACACCAAGAAGCTCAGTGATAAAAAAACCCCTACGGTGTCACTGATGTTCCACCTGACCAAAACGAGTATGACAGGCAACAAGGAAGAGTCACAAACAGAGTGTGAACAGGACGATCTGAGGAAAGCTTGAAGACAGGTACAACAGGGATGTTTATGACAGTTCTGGATCCAGATTTAGAGCTGTCCCTTAAGGTGGGCAGGACCAGAGGCTCTATGGACCAAACAATAGCAGCTACAGCATAGTCAGCTCGTCATTTATTTTGATTAATAAACCTGTATGTATAAAAGACTACCAGGGTTCCCACTCTTTCCCTGAAATTATTTTCCAGGACTTTTCCAGGACATTTTCAGCATCAACAGAAACAAGTTATCACATCATACACTAATCCATTCCCTGCCCCCCCATTCTTTGGAAGTGTTCTTTTCTATAGTTGTAACTTGCAT